>PVJS01040883.1:0-18218 GCA_004027185.1 Glis glis
GGATCCTCCGGTCTCCGCCTCCCAAAGTACTGGGATTACAAGCGTGCGCCACCACGCCCGGCTCCCAGCCCTATTTTTTATCCTTTATTTTGAAACCGGGTCTCAATAAGTTGCGGAGGGCCTCACTAAGTAGAGAGAGAGAGAGAGAGAGAGAGAGAGAGCGAGAGAGAGCTGAGGCTGGCCGCGAACGCGGATCTTCCGGTCTCCGCCTCCCAAAGTACTGGGATTACAAGCGTGCGCCACCACGCCCGGCTAGACTGCCTTAATTTTGTGTGTGTGTGTGGTGCTGGGGTTTGATCCCAGGGACATTCTACCTCTGAGCTACACCCCCAACCCTATTTTATTATCTCTATTTTGAAACAGGGTCTCACTAAGTTGATGAGAGTCTCACTACTTGCTGAGGCTGTCCGTGAACCTGTGATCCTCCTGTCTCAGCCTCCCAAGTACTGGGATTACAAGCATGAGCCACCACACCCTGCTTATCTTACTTATTAGAAGCAAAAGAAGAGCAATTACAAAATTTTGGTCTTTTTATCACCCCCAATACCAACATCATATGCCAGGCAGTTAGTAAAAGTCTGATGGTTTTATTCCAAATTCTACTTCTAGGAATTTATCTTAAGGTAATTGCTATAGAAATTTTAAAAATATCCATTTTCAAGCCAGGCTTGGAGGCGCACGCTTGTAATTCCAGTACTTGGGAGGCTGAGACAGGAGGATCACAGGTTAGAGGACAGCCTCAGCAACTAGTGAGACTCTCATCAACCTAGAGAGACCCTGTTTCAAAATAAATAAAAAATGGGACTGGGGGTGTAGCTCAGAGGTAGAATACCCCTGGGTTCAATCCCCAGTACCACACACACACACAAAAAAAACAACCATTTTCCAACTGAATCAGAGAATGCATGAAAAGTAGAAAAGTGATACAAAACAGATGTACAATATAATGTAGCCACACCACTTCCCTTCTACAATGAATAATTAAAATATTATTTGCATAGCCAGGTGTATGATGCACACCTGTAATCTCAGTTACTTGGGAGGCTGAGACAGGAGGATCATAGGTTTGCCGCCAGCCTCAGCAACTTAGGCTATCAGCAACTTAGCGAGACTCTGTTTCAAAACAAAAAATAAAATAGGGCTGGGGTTGTAGCTCAGAGGTAAAATGCCCCTGGGTTCAGTCCCCAGCACCACACACACACACACACACACACACACACACACACACACAATTTGGAAGCGGGGTGTGGTGGCACACACCTGTAACCCCAGTACTTGGGAGGCTGAGACAGGAGGATCCCAGGTTCGAGACAAGCCTCATCAACTCAGGGAGGCCCTCAGCAACTTACTAAGACCCTGTTTCAAAATGAAAAATAAATAAAATAAAGCTGGAGGTGTAGCTGGGAGGTACAACGCCCCTGGGTTCAATCTCGAGTACCCACACTCCCCATACACAAAAGAGGACACTTCCAACACATTTCAGAAGGAAAGCAATGATTATATGAAAGAATAAAACAACTAGCCTAAACATTGATTTTTAGATATGAAATGATTCTTTATTCCTTCTCATCAGGGTCCTTATGGGGAACAGAAGGTCCTGGGAGGGATAAGGGAGTCGTGAATCGTCTGGCTTTTCTACTAGCACAGAATGACTTAGTTACTACACTGTCCCTCCAGGTCCACGCCCGCCCTGCTGGCACGTGCACACAGACAAAGGCAGATGGGAGGCTGGATCTGTGCATAAGCTTACAGCAGGCTCCAGGGCTCAGAGCTCTGCGAAAGCTGAGGTTCTGACACAGGTAGTCAGCTGGCCCTCAGAACTCTCAGAGAAACTCCCAGGTACTCCCAACCCAACAGCAAGTCAACGCCTTATCCCCGGAAAACTTCGTTTAGGCTCCAGTCCCCAACTTCCCCTAGCCGACATTTCTGTGTCAGAACCAAGCAGCTGTGAGGCGAGAGGACGGAGGAAGCAGAAGGGAGCCCACAACGGGTCACAGGGACACGCAGGGCCACAGCAATCGACGCACACGTCACGGGCGCGCACAAGTCCCCGTGACGCGAGCGCAGCCACTCACCGGTCGCAGCCTCACAATTGTGCTTGCCGTCAGAGGCACATCCCAGCCCTCTCCCGCGGTTTCTTGCACACGCACGCACACGCACAGGCACAGGCGCGCGCGCTTTCCCCATCGGATACACACAGCCACAGCCACGCTCTCCTGCAGCTCAGCACCCACGGGCCTAATGCCTTAACTGGCCGTCCATAGTACAGACTTGCACGCTTTAAAGTCTTCCTTCAACCCCTGGCCTGCTCAGGCCGGGCTCCGATTTGATCTGGCTGCCCAGAGCGCAGCCCGCGAGCACCCTTGCCTATAATATCCCGGGATGAGTTCAACTCACCTAGCAAAGCACCAGAATCCCGCGAAAACCGAACGGGAGCCCTAGGCGGAGTGAGCCCGCTGCCCTCTGGGAAACGTAGTTCACATCGGAATAGCCGTGGCCGCGGTGGCTTGTGGGAAAGGCAGGCCGGAACCCGAAGTGCTCGCGCGGGCGCTGGCGGCAAATTTCAGCTCCTCAACCAAGCCGGGATGCCAGGACGGGTTGGTCTGGCACAGGGATCTGAGAAGAGGGTGTGCCCGACGTGCTCTAGGAGGTCCAGAAGAGGCCAGTGGACACACACGATTGAAAAGCGGATTCTAGAATTCCGGCTGAGGCGCACGTGGGTGGACAGGCTCAGCAAGTAGTGAGACTCTCATCAACCTAGTGAGACCCTGTTTCAAAATAAAAATAAAAGAAGGCTGGGGATGTAGCTCGGAGGCAGAATGCTCCTGGGTTCACTCCCCAGTACCACACACACACACACACACACACACACACACACACACAATTTGTAAATAGTAATTGTATATAGTATCTATTTATGGGATACAATTTGCTGTTTTAAATTTCTTTCTTTCTTTTTTTTTGCAGTACTGGGGATTGAACCCAGGGGCATTCTACCTCCGAGCTACACCCCCAGCCCTATATTTTTATTCTTTATTTTGAAACAGGATCTAAGTTGTAGAGGGCCTCACTAAGTTGCTGAGGTTGGCCTCAAACCTGTGATCCTCCTGTCTCAGCCTCCTAAGTACTGGGATTACAGCTGTGTGCCCCCACACCTCACTCAGTGTGTCTTGAATATGCTGCTTCGTCTGAGGCATCCCACTCCTTCTGCAGCATTCAGAACCAAAGAGATTGCTCCTAAGTTACAATCCATTTTATTTTATTTTTTGCGGTACTGGGGATTGAACCCAGGGGCATTCTACCTCCAGGCTACACCCCCAGCCCTATTTTTTATTCTTTATTTTGAAACAGGGTCTCACTAAGTTCCAGAGGGCCTAAGTAGCTGAGGAAGTCAGGAACCTGCGATCCTCCTGTCTCAGCCTCCCAAGTATTGGGATTACAAGCGTGTACCACCACGCCCGACTCACAATCCATTTTAGTAAAAGTTCTTGGGAAGCTGATGCTGTCACTCTACAGAATGAAACTACTTTTACATGCTGTGCCCTTTGGTTTCAGTAGTTTGTTTTTTCCTACCTCCTAACCACCTGGACTATGTTTTTGGTGATGAGTGGTTGCAAAGGTGCTCTTATTACTCCAGCACCCTTGTTCATTTTAGTAGTAACTCTAAAGCTAGTGGCCATAGCTCAGGCAGGCCAAAGTCTGACATTGGAGCAGCACCAGGACCCACACCAAGACCCCCTTTATTTTAATTTTTGCTATTGCAGGAATTATAAACAACCAAGGAATTATAAACCAATTATAATCCGATTATTATTGGATTTATTTAATTTAAATATAAATATTATCCTCCTGTCTCAGCCTCCCAATTATAAACAACCAAGGAATTATAATTTTACCTTGTTTCTCATTATTTTACATTATTTTTCCGTTTGTATCTAATGATACAACATCTTGAGAGTTGAGCCTATCATTTCTAAGTTCCATTGGTATCTTTTACCTCTAGCAACTGATCCCAGCACAGCTGCTGTCTCATACCAAAGGGCGACTCATTTGCCATCCAAGCATCAAAGGTTCATCAATCCTCACTCATATTTTTTCTTTTTCTTTTCTTTTTTTTTTTGCGGTACCAGGGATTGAACCCAGGGGCATTCTACCTCTGAGCTACACCCCCGGCCCTATTTTTTATACTTTATTTTGAAACCGGGTGTCACGAAGTTGTGGAGGGCCTCACTAAGTAGCTGACGCTGGCCGCGAACCTGTATCCTCCAGTCTCCGCCTCCCAAGTACTGGGCCCCGCCGCATCTGCGCAGTCCCGGCCGGCCGCGCCGCGCCTGCGCAGTCCCGCCCGGCCCCGCCGCGCCTGCGCACTGCCGCCCGGCCCCGCCGCGCCTGCGCGCTCACTGGATTCCCGGCCGCGGAGCCCGAGGCTGGACCTCCTTGGGATCCGGCGAGGACCCGCGCTCCGTGTGCCCGCCGCTGTTCTGGGTAAATGAGCGCTGGAGCGGCCAGGTTCCGCGGGCCCCGAGGCCCGGCTTGTGCGGCCGGGACGGTGAGGGGTCCGGTTCGTGGGTGCGAGAGCCTGAGGCCCCGCGCGCCGCCGCCTCGCTTCATCACCTCTGCCCGGCGTAGAGAAGCCCGAGAGTGAACCCCACAAGGGAGGGCCCCTGCAAAACGCCAGGACCTAGATTCGGGGCAGGCCTCTGGGGGCTGGGAAGACCTGCTGGACAGTTCCGAACGAGAAACGGTGGCGGTTCCCATCCCCCGGGGGGAGGGAGGGAGGGTGTGTGTGATGGGGAGGAGGTGGCCTTACTACAGAGCATCTAGAGCTGGTTTATCCCGGTTTATCCCATGGAATTTGTTCTTGTTTTGCTTTGTTTCGGTGCTGGGGATTGAACCCAGGGGTGGTCTACCTCTGAGCTACACCTCCAACACTATTTTATTTTTGAGACAGGGTCTCACTAAGTTGCGGAGGGCCTCACTAAATTGCTGAGGCTGGCCACAAACTTGGCAATACTCTTGTTTCAGCCTCCCAAGTACTGGGATCACAGCGTGCGCCACCATGCCCAGCTTTATGTTTACACTTAGTCATAGAAAAAATATATATAATGTAATTTTGAGAGGTATTTATTTATTTGTTGTGTGTGTGTGTGTGTGTGTTTTACTGGGGATTGAAACCAGGGGCATTCTACCTCCAAGCTACACACCCAGCCCTATTTTATTCTTTAATTTTGAAATAGGTTCTCACTAAGTAGCTGAGGCTGGCCACGAACCTGCGATCCTCCTGTCTCAGCCTCCCAAGTACTGAGATTACAAGTGTGCCCCACCACGCCCAGCTGTCCTATTTAATTATATGTATGTATTTATTTTTGGTACTGGGGATTGAACCTAAGGGCATTGTACCTTCAAGTTACACCCCTACACCCCCAACTCTTTTATTTTTTATTTAAATGCAACTTTTTGGGGGGTATTGAGGATTTAACCCAGAAGCATCCTACCTCCGAGCTACACTCCCAGCCCTATTTTATTTTTTAGTTTGAAACAGGGTCTTGCTAAGTGACTGAGGGCCTCGCTAAATTGCTGAGGCTGGCCTCAAATCCACAATCTTCTGCCTCAAGTACTGGGATTACAGGCATGTGCCACCAGGCCTGGCTCTTTTTTTTTTTTTTTTTGCGGTACTGGGAATTGAACCTAGGGGCCTTCTACCTCCAGGCTACATCCCCAGCCCTATTTTTTATTCTTTATTTTGAAACAGGGTCTCACTAAGTTGCTGAAACTGTCCTCTAACCTGTGATCCTCCTGTCTCAGCCTCCCAACTACTAGAATTACAAGCATGTGCCACCACGCCTGGCTTCATTTATTTTTTTATTTTGAAAGAGAGTCTCACTAACTTGCTGAGGCTGGCCTTAAGCCTGCAATCCTCCTGTCTCATCCTCAGGTATTGGAAGTATAGTTGTGTGCCACCACACCTGGCCCAGAATATTTATTTATTTATTTTGTGGTACTGGGGAATGAACCCATGACCATTTTACCTCTGAACTACACCCCAGCCCTATTTTATTTTTTATTTTGAAATAGGGTCTTGCTCAGTTGCTGAGGCCAGCTTCAAATCTGTGGTCCTCCTGTCTCAGCCTTCCAACTACTTGGATTATAGATATGCACCATCACACCTGGCCCAGGTTTTTATTTATTTTTTATTTTTTGTGGTACTGGGGATTGAACTCAGGGGTGTTCTACATCTGAGCTACACCTTCAACCCTTTTTGTTGTTTATTTTGAAACAGCGTCTTGTTAAGTTGCTGAGAGCCTTGATAAATTGCTGAGGCTCATCTCGAACCTATAATTCTCATGTCTCAGCCTCTCAAATACTGGGATTACAAGTGTAATCCAGTAGCCACCATGCCGATCTAGGTTTAAAAAAATTTTTTTTTTTTGCCGTACCAGGGATTGAACCCCGGGGCGTTCTACCTCCAAGCTACACCCCCGGCCCTATTTTTTATCCTTTATTTTGAAACCGGGTCTCACTGAGTTGCAGAGGGCCTCACTAAGTAGCTGAGGCTGGCCGCGAACCCGGATCCTCTGGTCTCCGCCTCCCAAGTGCTGGGATTACAAGTGTGCGCCACCATGCCCGGCTAGGTTTAAAATTTTTAATTACAATATGCAAAGGTGCCGGGCGTGGTGGCGCACGCTTGTAATCCCAGTACTTTGGGAGGCAGAGACCGGAGGATCCAGGTTCGCGGCCAGCCTCAGCTCTCTCTCTCTCTCTCTCCCTGTCTCTTTCTCTCTCTTTACCTAGTGAGGCCCTCCGCAACTTCATGAGACCCGGTTTCAGGATAAAGTATAAAAAATAGGGCCGGGGGCATAGCGCGGAGGTAGAATGCCCCTGCGTTCAATCCCCGGTACCGCAAAAAAAAAACAAAACAAAACAATATGCAAAGGCTCCAGAAAAGAACAAAGTAAAGATCATCTGGGATACCATCAAGGAGTGGTCACACAGGAAAGTTTTATTCCAATTTTTACATTATTTTATGCATATGTTTATACATCTGTGCATTTATATGTAGTTTTGCTGTCAAAGTACAATCACCTTACAGTATTATTTGCCAACCTGTCATCTTCCCCCAACAGTGTACACTTATTATCTTCCCATGACATTAAAAAATAATTTTGCCTTCATTTTAAGTGGGTGTTTAGTTTTCCATTGGGTGAATACATGGTAATTTTTTAAACATTGTTGAAGGACATTTAGCTTTTTTGGTCTCATTATATACACTTTCTATCCACATATCATTTCATTCTTTCTACATCATACCATTTAGTATCTATTTACCCAAAACCTTGGTAAATATGAAGTATTGTTAATTTTTCAAATTTAATCCAGTTCATTTACTTACTAGTGGATTTAAACTAATGAACTGATGGGTTATTTCCACTCTTTAGAGAATTATCCATGCTCAGGTTTCACAAATTCACTTCTCCCCAGTCTGGGTACCAAGAAAGATTACCAGATTGAGATCATGCAGGCAATATCGATGATCCTGAATAAGAAGATAGTGAGCCGTGAGCTCTGAGGATTCTGGGAATGGTAGTTAAACGTGGGGAGGGGACCCGACCCCAGTGTGCAGCTGCAGTGTGGCCATGGTAAAGACTGTGAGGCATGGCCTGTACAGGTGATCCTGGAAGTGCGGCATCTAGACCAGCAGCTGCAGCATCACTGGGGAACTTTTTGAGAATGCAGATTCCTGAATACCAAACTTTAGGAGTGGGGCCCAGCAATCTGTTTTCACTAACTTCCAGGTAATTCTGATGTGCACTAAGTTTGATTACCAAACTTTGCTGCCATTTATAATTTCCAAAGGGAAATTTGTAAAAACTAGAGGAGGTCTTTAAATCCTGATTCCTGGCATACCCTATACTAATTAAATCAGATTGTTTGGGGTGGGAGCCTGGCATCAGTATATTTTAAAAATCTCCAGGTGATCCAATTTGTAACAAAGTTTGGACATTCTTTTTTTTTTTCTTTTTCTTTTTTTTTTTTTGCAGTACTGGGGATTGAACCCAGGGGCATTCTACCTCTGAGCTACACCCCCAGCCCTATTTTTTTATTCTTTATTTTGAAACGGTCTCACTAAGTTGCAGAGGGCCTCACTAAGTAGGCGAGACTGGCTGTGAACCTGGAATCCTGTCTCAGCCTGGGATTACAAGCGTGCACCACCACGCTGGGCTTGGAACATTCTTTTCTATGCTGTTTTCTATCTTCAGGTATGGGGAGGCCAGCCAGATTCCCAAGTCCAAGAAGGAAATTCTGAGTTGGGAGGTGTAGCCTCTTCTCAGCTGGGACGATGGGAGTGGAGGGAAGAGAATCTGCTCAGGACACATCTGTGCAGCACATGCTCAGGCCCAGATCCACCTCCCTGGGCAGGAGAGGAAACTAACTGAAAGCCCACTTATTGAAGCGTCCGAGTGTGTGCTTTGTTCTGTGGCTATTCCTTGTGCAGCTGATTTCCTTATAGTTTTGGGAACATAGATTTGTTTAAGCTACCTCTTATTTCTCATAACTGGTCTGTTTGTTGGAAGCCAGGGTTGTATATAGGAATACAGAAATGGTATATATGGTTTTTGTGTGTGTGGTACTGGTGATTGAACCCAGGGGCATTCTACCTCTGAGCTACACCCCCAGCCCTATTTCATTTTTTATTTTGAAACAGGGTCTCACTAAGTTGCAGAGGGCTCACTAAGTAGCTGAGGCTGGCTGTGAACCTGTGGTCATCCTGTCTCAGCCTCCCAAGTACTGGGATTACGAGCGTGCGCCACCACGCCCGGCTCATATGTGGTTTTTAAAATTCGGAAGTTCTGAGACAAATTTGTTCTCATGGATTCACATTCTTCCCCCAGCTCTGTCCTCTGTGGACTCTGCTTCTTCAGTAAATGAACCTTGAGGAAACAGATCATTTCTTGGAAGACTAAAATCATGGCTCATGTAAGTTGGTTTCTCTCTATTTAAAATTCTGTTATTTTTTAACAATGAGAATGTGAACATTCATTATTATTCTGAATCTCTAATAGAGCCCATCCAACATTTGATCCTGTCTCTTCCATTCCAGTGAAGAATGGAGTCAGGCATCCTAGGCACCTCCCGTGTGCCCCTCTCTTTTCCACCTGTGTCCACATGTGCATTGACCAAATCATTCAGCATCTCTGGTGCGCTCCCTCTGCTCTACACAGAGATGCAGAAATGAAGTCCCTGGGCCGGGCGTGGTGGCGCACGCTTGTAATCCCAGTACTTTGGGAGGTGGAGACCGGAGGATCCGGGTTCGCGGCCAGCCTCAGCGCTCGCTCGCTCTCTCTCTCCCTGTCTCTCTCTCTCTCTCTCTCTCTCTCTGTCTGTCTCTCTCTGTCTCTCTCTCTCTCTCTCTCTCTCTCTCTCCTTAGTGAGGCCCTCCGCAACTTCATGAGACCCGGTTTCAAAATAAAGTATAAAAAATAGGGCTGGGGGTGTAGCGCGGAGGTAGAACGCCCCTGCGTTCAATCCCCGGTACTGAAAAAAAAAAAAAAAAGAAAGAAATGAAGTCCCTGCAGAGGGGCATTTGATCTGAGAATCTTAGGACCAGAAAAAATCTTAGAACAGCACTGCCTAAAAGAATTACAATGTGAAGTCAGGTGTGGTGGCCCACACTTGTAATCTAACTCTGAGCTACACTCCTTATTCTATTTTATTTTATTTTTCTCTTTTGAAACAGGGTCTCACTAAGTTGCTGAGGCTAGCTTCAGACCTGCAATCTTCCTATCTCAGCCCTTCAAGTACTAAGATTACAGGCATGCACCACCATGCCTGGCTCTAGTACCCAATTTTTTTTTTTTTTTTGCGGTACCGGCGATTGAACCCAGGGGCGTTCTACCTCCGTGCTATGCCCCCGGCCCTATTTTTTATACTTTATTTTGAAAACGGGTCTCACGAAGTTGCGGAGGGCCTCACTAAGTAGAGAGATAGAGAGACAGGGAGGGAGAGCGAACGCTCGCGTGCGCGTGCATGCGTGAGCTGAGGCTGGCTGCGAACCCGTATCCTCCGGTCTCTGCCTCCCAAAGTACTGGGATTACAAGCGTGCGCCACCACGCCCGACTTTAGTACCCAAGAATAGCTGGGTACGGTGGCACATGCCTATAACCCCAGTACTTTTTTTTGGGGGGGTACTGGGGATTGAACCCAGGGGCATTCTACCTCTGAGCTACGCCCCAGGCCTATTTTTTATTGTTTATTTTGAAACAGGGTCTCACTAAGTTGCGGAGGGCCTCACTAAATAGCTGAGGCTGGCCATGGACCCATATCCTCTGGTCTCAGCCTCCCAAGTACTGGGATTACAAGCGTGCGCTACCACGCCCGGCTCTATAACCCCAGTACTTGAGAGGATGAGACAGGAATATCGTAGGGTTGAGGTCAGCCTCAGCAGTTTAGCATGTCCCTCAGCAATTTAGACCCTGTTTCAAAATGAAAAAATAAACTCAGTGTGGTGGTACACCCCTGTAATCCTAATACTTGGGAGAGCCAGCCTCAGCAACTTAGTGAGACCCTGTTTCAAAATAAAAAATGAAATAGGACTGGGGGTATAACTCAGAGGTAGAATGTCCCTGATTTCAATCCCCAGTACCAACAAATAAATTAACTAATTAACCAGGGGTGGTGGTGAACGCTTGTAATCCCAGTATTTGGGAGACTGAGACCGGAGGATCCGGGTTCATGGCCAGCCTCAACTACTTAGTGAGGCCCTCCGCAACATAGACCCTGTTTCAAAATAAAGTATAAAAAAAAATAGGGCTGGGGGTGTATCCCAGAGGTAGAATGCCCCTGGGTTCAATCCCCAGTACCACAAAAATAAATAAATAAATAAATAAATAAATAAATAAATAAACTAATTAAAAAATTAAATAGGGCTGGGTGTAGCTTAGAAGTAGAACACTCCTGTGGTTCAATCCCCAGTACCATATACACACAAAAAAATATAGAATGATATCCAAGCATATAAAATCTTAAAAACTTAATAGTCTCATTAAAAAGTAAATGAAACAGGTGCAGTTAATTTTAATGTCTTATTTAACTCAGTTTAGTGGAAATAGTATCATTTCAAAGTGTCATGAATTTAAGAATTGAGGTAATTCATATTCGTTTTTCTTTCTGAAGTCTTCACGCAGGCATGCATTTTGCACTTGAAGCACATCTGAGTTTGGACTTGCCACAGTGTAGGGGCTCAATGACCACTTGTTACTAAGGTGGCATGTTTGACATGCCAGCATTAGAATTCTGTATAACATGAATTCTAAAATTCATAAATTAATATATTTATTGTATAGAAATATTTTTTATTTGCGGTACTGGGGATTGAACCCAGGGGCATTCTACCTCCGGGCTACACCCCCAGCCCTATTTTTTAGTCTTTATTTATTTATTTATTTTAATTTTTTAATTTTTTTTTTGCGGTACCGGGGATTGAACGCAGGGGCGTTCTACCTCCGCGCTACACCCCGGCCCAATTTTTTTTATGCTTTATTTTTGAAACCGGGTCTCACGAAGTTGCGGAGGGCCTCACTAGGTAGAGAGAGAGAGAGGAGAGTGAGAGATCGCGTGCGCACCCGCGCGCATGTGCGCTAAGGTTGGCCACAAACCCGGATCCTCCAGTCTCCGCCTCCCAAAGTACTGGGATTACAAGCGTGCGCCACCATGCCCGGCTTTAGTCTTTATTTTGAAGCAGGGTCTCACTAAGTTGCGGAGGGCCTCACTAAGTAGCTGAGGCTGGGCCCGTACCCTGATCCTCCGGTCTCATCCTCCCAAGTACTGGGATTACAAGCGTGCGCCACCATGCCCGGCTAGAAATATTTTAATATAATCATCAAGTCTAACATATCCAGAAGCCTGACTATTGTGTTGTAAATTAAAGATATTCAATAAAGGTTTTGTCATAATAGAGAAAAATAAGCTGGGTGTGGTCATACATGTTTGTAATCCCAGTACTTGGGAGGTGGAGACCGGAGGATCCGGGTTCGCAGCCAGCCTCAGCTACTTAGTAAGCCCCTTTGCAACTTAGTGAGACCCTGTTTCAAAATAAAGAATAACGGCCGGGCGTGGTGGCGCACGCTTGTAGTCCCAGTACTTGGGACGCGGAGATCCTCCGGGTTCGCGGCCAGCCTCAGCTACTTAGTGAGGCCCTCCGCAACTTCGTGAGACCCGGTTTCAAAATAAAGTATAAAAAATAGGGCTGGGGGTGTAGCTCGGAGGTAAAATTCCCCTGGGTTCAATCCCCAGTACCAAAATAATAATAATAATAGAGAAAAATACTTGTAATGTAATATAAAGTTAGATCTGCAAGAAATTCTTCAATTTTTTTTTTTTTTGGTGTGTGTGATACTGCAAATTGAATCCTGGAGCATTCTACCTCTGAGTTATACCCCCTGCCCTATTTTATTTTTGTTTTGAAACAGGGTCTTGCTAGGTTGCTGAGAGTCTTACTATTGCCAAGGCTGTCCTTGAACCTGCAATCCTCCTGTATCAGCCTCCCAAGTAGTGGGATTACAGGTGTGCATCACCATGCCAGGGTTCCTACTCTTATTTTTTATTTTAATATTTATTTATTTATTTATTTATTTATTTATTGTGGTGCTGGGGATTGAACCCAGTGGCATTCTACCTCTGAGCTACACCCCCAGCCCTATATTTTATTCTTTATTTTGAAATGGTATCACTAAGTTGCGGAGGGCCTCACTCTAAGTAGCTGAGGCTGACCGCGAACCTGCTATCCTACTGTCTCAGCCTCCCAAGTACTGGGATTATAAGCGTGCGCCACCACGCCCGGCCCTACTCTATTTTTTAAAATAGAGATTGTATAGTTCATTACATTTCATCAATTGTTTTTCTAATCCTTAAAGGAAAAGAGGATAGAGTTAATCACATTTATTGAGAACTTCTTAGGCCCTTTGCAAACTGTTTTATGAACCTATTCAGTTACTATAGATATTCTGATAATTACCTGAACATGCCTAGCAATAAATAAAATTAGGTATCTCAAAGTATATAGAAAGTCTTGCCTATAGTGATTGTGGGAAAAGTACAAAGATTTGGCCTGTAAGTCAAATTAGGCCCTTAGGCCATTTTTGTATACCCTGCAAGGAGATAGCATTTTGAAAGAATTATTAAAAAGAAGGAGGAGGCTGGGCGTGGTGGCGCATGGTTGTAATCCCAGTACTTGGGAGGCGGAGACTGAAGGATCCGGATTCGCGGCCAGCCTCAACTACTTAGTGAGGCCCTCTGCAACTTCGTGAGACCTGGTTTCAAAATAAAGCATAAAAAATAGGGCCGGGAGTGTAGCTCAGAGGTAGAACGCCCCTGGGTTCAATCCCTGGTACCGCAAAAAAAAAAAAAAAAAAAAAGAAGAAGGAGGAAGAGGAGGAAAAGGGGAAGAAGAAGAAGTTGATGCAACAGTGATCACATATGGCATACAAAGCCTACGGTGCTGACCCCTTAAAACCTTTGCCAACCACTGGTGTACTTTAAGAAATTAAGATATTCTGTTTCAGTCATACATTTCCTTACTCCCATCTACCCACATCACAGCATTCCAGCCGTGGCCTATTCATTTGGTATATAAAATGAGCATGTATCATTAAGGCCCTTCTTCCATCTTGAACTTTTTTCTTTTATCTTAAAATAATCCATGGGTTTGTCATTTCAGGGTTTGGTGATGTTCAGAGATGTGACTGTAGACTTCTCTCAGGAAGAGTGGGAATGCCTGAACTCCTATCAGAGGGATTTGTACAGAGATGTGATATTGGAAAACTACAGCAACTTGGTGTCACTGGGTAAGCTTATCTGTCAAATAATGTAGAAGTTCACAAGGCTCTCTCAGGGCTATCTTTCTGAAAACTAGCTGAACATCTCTTTGTGGTTTGTGAAAGTGCTATTAAGCACTTTCATCTTTCCCCATAATTTAATGACTTTTACATCTTCTTTGACCTATAATTGCTACTGTGTGTGTGTGTGTGTGTGTGTGTGTGTGTGTGTGTGTGTGTGTTACTAGGGATTGAACCCAGGGTCATTCTATCTCTGAGCTGTACCCCCAACCCTATTTATTTTAATTTATTTATTTATTTATTTTTGTGGTGCTGGAGATTGAACCGAGGGGTATTCTATTTCTGAGCTACACCCCCAGCCCTTTTTATTTTGAAACAGTGTCTCACTATGTTTCTGAGGCTGTCCTTGAACCTGGGATCCTCCTGTCTCAGCCTCCCAAGTACTGGGATTACAGGCATGCACCACCACGCCCGGCGTGTTATTACTCCTCTTAAAGACAGAAGATATAAATTCTTAGACACTCACAGAAAAACCATTGTCAGAGAAATCTAGTTTTATACTGCTATAGATGATCTGTGTTATTCATGGATTCATCTGTGATGAGAATAGGAAAACAGAGGTTCTGGCTCTGCCTATCTACTGAAAGAATTTATACAATGTACATAAATGTTGTGTTGAATCAACAGTTTGTCAAAGCTCAAGTGGACATACTCAGTTTCCTAAAATAGACATCTTTCAACAGCTTTGTGATTAAAAGTCTAAAATACATGAACTTTGCATTTAACATTGAATATCCTGGCAATAAACCTATATTCCTCTTCTTGTGTGTGTGTGTGGTACTGGGGATTGAACCCAGGAGAATTCTACCTCCAAGCTACAGCCCCAGCCCTATTTTATTTTTATTTTGAAACAGGGCCTTGCTAGGTTGATGAGAGTTTCACTACTTGCTGAGGCTGTCCTCGAACCCACGATCCTCCTGTCTCAGACCCCAAGTACTGAGATTATAAGCACACCACCACACCTGGCCCTATTTTCCTTTTAACAAAATAATAGCAAAAATAGTACCTAATAAGCATATATAATGCTTACAATGTACTAAGCACTCATCATAATATAAGTGTTAAATAAAGATTAAATTATTTGCTCTAGTGACCTAGGTGTCAGAGGCAGGATTTGAAACCAGTGCTGTTAACTATTATTTCCTTTCAAAAGAAAGAGCCTGCCAGGCATGGTGGCACACGCCTGTAATCCCAGTACTTGGGAGGCTGAGACAGGAGGATCGCAGGTTCATAGCAAGCCTCAGCAACTTAGGCCCTCCACAACTTAGTGAGACCCTGTTTCAATATAAAAGAATAAAATAGGGATGGGGTGTAGCTCGGAGGTAGAACACCCCTGGGTTCCATCCCCAGTACCACAAAAATAAATAAATAAATAAATAAATAAATAAATAAATAAATAAATAAAAGAGCCTGTATGAATTGAAATGAAAATAAGGCCGTGTGCCTACCTCTATGTGCTTATTTTTCCTTGTCATCCTGAAATAGTTTTAATTTGAATGTTTTGGTTTTTTTTGCGCTACCGGGTATTGAACGCAAGGGCGTTCTACCTCCGTGCTACGTCCCCGGCCCTATTTTTTATACTTTATTTTGAAACCGTGTCTCACAAAGTTGCGGAAGGCCTCACTAAGGAGAGAGAGAGACAGACAGACAGACAGACAGACAGGGAGAGAGAGAGAGAGAGCACTGAGGCTGGCCACGAACCCGA
The DNA here is from genome assembly GCA_004027185.1 of Glis glis. Taxonomy (NCBI): domain Eukaryota; kingdom Metazoa; phylum Chordata; class Mammalia; order Rodentia; family Gliridae; genus Glis; species Glis glis. The sequence goes on from PVJS01040883.1 coordinate 15,598, forward strand.
ATCCTCCGGTCTCCGCTTCCCAAAGTACTGGGATTACAAGTGTGCGCCACCACGCCCGGCTTAATTTGAATGTTTTTCAATCCTGATAGCCTTCTTTGTTTTGAAAATTTTATCAAATAAATTCTTCCTAAGAATAATAGGTTGTATTATTTTCTTTCTATCAGGATGTCCCATTTCTAAACCAGACGTGATTACCCTATTGGAACAAGGGAAAGAGCCCTGGACGATTGTGGAAGATGAGAAAAGAAGATGGTGTCTAGGTGAGTAAGTGCGACTCCGGTGTTACGATGGCACACACCTGCTGGATAGGAGGGAAACTGCCTCTTAGATGGGTATTGTGAAGGAGAGACCTGAAACATGGGAGGAAAATGTAGATTTTCTCAGCATGGGTCACCAAAGAAATGTCGTCCATACTTCAGCTTCCCACTTGTTTCTTCTCTGTCATATTTCCCTCCCATTTGAATAGGGGAAAGCTTTCTTCCCTAGGGAGAACCATTTTTTTTTTTTTTTGGTGGTACTGGGGATTGAACCCAGGGACATCATAAATATATACATATATATATATATTTTTTTTTTTTTTTTTAATTTTGAAACAGGGCCTCATTAGGTTGCTGAGAGACTCATTTACATTGCTGAGGCTGTTTCCCGCAATCCTCCTGTCTCAGACTCCCAAGTCAGGGATTACAGGCATGCGCCACCATACACTGCCTAGCTCAATTTTTATATATATGCTTTTCATTGATCTTTTTGTGTGTGTGGGTGTGGTACTGGAGATTAAACCCAGGGGCGTTCTACCTCCAAGCTTTACACCCCCAGCCCTGTTTCATTTTTTATTTTGAAGCAGGGTCTCACTAAGTTGTGGAGGACCTCACTAAGTTGCTGAGGCTGGCTTTGAACTTGTGATCCTCCTATCTTGGCCTCCCAATTACTGGGATTAGAAGCATGTGCCACCATGCCCGGCTATCTGTTTGTTTGTTTATTATTTATTGTAGTACTAGGGATTGAACCCAGGGAAGTTCTACCTCTGAGCAACACCCCCAGCTCTATTTTATTTTTTAGTTTAAAACAGGATCTCACTAGGTTGCTGAGAGTCTCACTATGTTGTCGGGGCTGTCCTCAAACCTGCGATCCTCCTGTCTTAGCCTCCCAAGTACTGGGATTACAAGTGTATGCCACCACACCCAGCTTATTTTTTTTATTTTGAAATGGTATCTCGCTAAGTTGCCAAGAGCCTCTCTAAGTTGCTGAAGCTAGCCTCGAACCTGTGATTCTCCTGTCTCAGCCTCCCAAGTGTTGTGATTACAGGCAGGCACCACTGTAGTGGACACTACTTGTTCCGCATTCTTGCCACGGAAATCTGCTGTGAAAAGCTGCCACTGATTAGAAGTCTCTCACATGAAATGACTCGGAGTCGAAACAATTGTTTTTAGAGAAAATTATTATTATTATAATTATTAGAGATATGAGGCAGTTGGGGAGAAGGCTGAAATCTTGTCTTCCTGCAGCCAGCACCTTTCTTTTAATGAAGGTTTAAACGAAGCATTTCTAGAATTTATTAACCGGCAGGGCAGTCACAAGTTTAGGGTTAAGGGTCTCACTAAATACTGCACTCTGGCCTAGAACCTGCAATCCTCCTTTCTCAGCTTCCCAAATACTGGGATTACAGTTGTGTGCCATCATGCCTGGCTTGTATTAGCATTTTAATTTTGAGTATGACTTTCCTTTTAGATTGCTAGTTTTTAATGTTTTTTGTTTTTTTTTTGCGGTACTGGGGACTGAACGCGGGGGCGTTCTACCTCCGTGCTACGCCCCCGGCCCTATTTTTTTATACTTTATTTTGAAACCGGGTCTCACGAAGTTGCGGAGGGCCTCACTAAGTAGAGAGAGAGAGGGAGAGACAGAGACAGAGAGAGAACTGAGGCTGGCCGTGAACCCGGATCCTCTGGTCTCCGCCTCCCAAAGTACTGGGATTACAAGCGTGCGCCACCACGCCCGGCTTAGTTTTTAATTTTTAATTTTGGAGTATATTTTAGAGGTAGAACACCCCTGGGTTCAATCCCCAGTACCACACACATATATACACACACAAAATATAAGTAGGGATTCTCAGACTTTGATCTGCATCCAGATAATCTGGTTGTAACTAACTCATCATTTTCTTTATTCTTCTTAGCTTTTTTTTTCAAATTCCATGATTATTGTATTTTATTTTTTTAATTTAATTTTTTTTGCGGAACTGGGGATTGAACCCAGGGGCATTCTACCTCCGAGCTACATCCCTGAGCCCTATTTTTTGTTCTTTATTTTGAAACAGGGTCTCACTAAGTTGCGGAGAGCCTCACTAAGTAGCTAAGGCTGGCCACAAACCCGGATCCTCCTGTCTCAGCCTCCCAAGTACTAGGATTACCAGCGTGCGCCACCACGCCCAGCTCCCATGATTATTTTAGAAGTTATTTTTAAGCTGGGCGTGGTGGTGCACGCTTGTAATCCCAGTACTTTGGGAGGCAGAGACCAGAGGATCCGGGTTTGCGGCCAGCCTCAGCTCTCGCTCTCTCACGCGTACTCTCTCTCTCTCTCTCTCTCTCTCTCTCTCTCTCCCTCTCCTTAGTGAGGCCCTCCGC
>PVJS01040884.1:0-18217 GCA_004027185.1 Glis glis
CCACAGAGGAGTAGAGCCATTTATGGAAATATTGCCCAAAGCAGAGAGAGAGGGGGAGAGATTCCCTGACTCCTCACCTCTATGGCCCTCCAACCTCCTGCCAATCACTTCCATTGCATCGATGAACAAGAGTTGGTTGGCAAGGTGTTCTGGTGAATGTAGTTCCCATGTCCCGGAGAAGAGCAGGGGAGGTATCTGCAGGTGCCAGGACTCCCTTTCCTCTGAGCCTGGGCTCTGCATGCTCCAGGGACATTTCCAAAGCAGAAAGGATGGGATGTCAAGCCTGGTCAATTCAACAGCTGGCTCAGCCTCTAGGCATGTGGCTGCCACAGCCAAACCTGTCAAAGGTGCCTGAGACAGGATTTGAACTTGGCCTTGGAGTGGGAAGGAGAGCAATGCACCAGCAACCACAATAGTGTCCTTGTTGGCAAACCCCTGATGCTGTGCAGGGCAACCAGATCGACTACTTCCTTCCGTTTCATTCTCACAACACCGTCAGTATAGGTGAAAATGCCACTGCTTTCTCCAGGAAGGTACCCCTGGAATTGTGTGGCATGTAGCCTGCAATGAGGGTAGGACTACATTCAATTTTCAGATAAGCAAACTGAGGTACAGAGGGATGAGCTGACTAGCCCAAGACCGCATAGCTTGTAAGTGGTAGACGCTAAGTTTAAACTCAAGCTGGCTTTGAGCCCAAATTTCTGCACAGTGCACTAAGCTGCCTCCTTGTGTCAGGGCCTCCATTCTATGGCCTGATCTCATTCTGCCTCAGCTAGGCTGACAATGTTTTCTAATGACAAAAATAAAAGTCTTAGAAAGCTTCCAACACACTGAGGATATTAAACTGCCCTGGGGAATGTCTTGCCTTAGCAAATGATGTTACTGAGTGGATGAACATGGCCCAGTGGAGGAGCTCTGTGAAGCTTCTAAGTGACAATGACCTCAGAAACATGACTCATTCTGTCATGAGCCAAAAAGTTGCCATCCTAGGCTTTAATTCACTTTGGCAGAGTACATGGCTCACAGGATGAATGACAGTTTTGTGCCTCTGTGAGCAAGAGAGAAACCATTTAAACATGACACAATCATCCCTGAACTCTCAGGCAGAGCATCCCCCCTCTCCCCCAGCAAGGACAGTAAGCTTGTGAAAAACAGATAAATAGTTCCTATGCAAGCGCTGAGGTCAAAGTTGTGTCAATAACAAGGTGTGTATTCCTCATGTATACTATAGGATGCATTTCTCTAGGAAAGGCTGGATGGGCTTAGAAGAAAATCAACTGCAAAGGTAGCCTCTCATGTTGGTCTTCAGGCTCTTTGGGGCAGAAGTCAGCAGCGAAGCCAGGGGCAGAAGGGGCTGGGACCATTTGCAAGCACCCACTATCACTCCAGTCCCATGCATCAGATCAGAGTGCCGCACCTTTGCAGAGTCAGCAGCAGCCTGGGAAGGGCAGCAGCCCCAGACACCTGCCTGGCACCCAAGGCACCAGAGTTTCTAAGGCACCAGAAAGAAAGGAACATTGGCTCTATCATCCTGCAAAGTGGGACGATATATCCCAAGAAAGGAGCTAGAGGCCCTAAATAGAAAAAGAGTCAAGAGAGGACTGTGAAAGGGAGCCAGTGTGGAGAGAAGGGGAGATTAGGGAATCTCAATTTAGGAATGGACAGACTGAAGGGCCAGACTTCAAGGATTCTATACAGACTTTGGAAAAAATACTAAATATCTAAAAATCTGGCTCCTGGACCACAGGAACAGGAGTGTTCATCTATGTTTTTTGGTTCTGGATTTACAGCTAAGAATGAACTCAGAAGATAGGATTAGTATGTTATTACTGAAGGGCAGGAAAGAGGCAATGCTTGGACCTTCTTCATATAAAATGTAGCCTGCCTTCTAATTTTGTTTTTACAAGCTTTTGGTTTTTTGACTGGCAGGTGACTGCTGGGGATTTATGAAGAGCTGAAGTTTAGACAGACACGTGGTTTGGTTATTCTCTCCTAAACAATTTCATCAGGCTGAGATAACTGGGACTCAAAGAGCACTTAATTTCCTCAGCAGGAATTCTGTTAGACACAGTGCCACTTGTCTCAATTCACCTCAACACAGCTCAACCCAACTCAACTTGGCCCAACCAAAACAACTCAAACCAATTCACCCCCACCCAACCCAACTCAACACAACACAACACAACACAACACAACATAACTCAACCTATCCCAACTCAACCCAACTCTACTGAACCCAACCCAACCCAACACAACACAACTCAACCCAGCCCAACCCAACTCAGTCCAACACAACTCATCTTAGCTCAACCTAAGTCAACCCAACCCAATAATCCAACTCAACCTAACCTAACTCAACCAAGCCCAACTCAACCCAGTTCACCTCAGTTCATCTAAACTCAACCCTAGCCTATCTCAACTGCACTTATTGAATTAGGCCCTATCCTTGATTCTAGGAATCCAGAAGTTAATGAGGTCCTATTTATTGTGGCTCTCAAGAGAGTGACAGTCTAGTAGGGGACTTATTGAAGAACCCATCCCTTGAGGTGCTCCCTGCCACCTGTGTCCTGAAGAGTCCATAAATACTGGATGTGAAAGGGGGCAGCCAGCCCATTACCTCATGGCCTCCATCCTGGGATGCCTCTCACTTGTGCAGAGGCATTGCTGGAAGAAGCGGCACAGCTCCATGAGGCATGGGTTGAGCTTCTGGATGGCCAGGGTGAGAGGAGCAGCTGTCATGGCCCCCTCTTTGAGGAGTGGCTGAGGACACCCTAGAAGATACAATCTCAGACATGTCAAATGATCAAGGGATTAACAAGCACCATCCCTGGGTTAGGTCCTGTGCTAGCTGATTTCAATCTTGCCCTGATATCAGGTAGCTCAGAGACAAAGAGTAAACATAGTGTGGCTTTATCACTGCCTGGCAAAACTACTGTGAGGGTTTCAGGGGATAAGTAGAGATCAGGTGGGGATGGACTTCCTGGAGGAAGTCAGAGATGGTTTCACAGAGGAGCACATTTTAGACAAAGATCTTAAATGCTTAATAGAAATGTACTAGGTGGAGAACATTCCTAGTATAAAGGACAGAGTGCATGATGTTAGCATCATGGAAAGGGGTGACTTGCAGAGGAGAAATAAAGAATACTGTGGTGTTCTGTGATACTGAGGAATAATGTGGTACAGACGGTTTGGTGTGTGTGTGTGTGTGTGTGTGTGTGTGTGTGTGTGCATGTGGATAAGGAGGAGGGAATGAAAGGGCAGTTTGAAAGTTTAACCTGGCAAGCTGGGTCACCAGAGAACAGGGCTCTGGATTTTTGAGTTATCTACCTCCCTAGGTTGATTACTTATGTTTCAGTGATCCAGATTTTCCTTGTTTTTTAACATGTGGCTTTAGGAGAAAGAGATAAATAACAAAAGAATAAGACCCTTTGGGATCTCCTGAAGCTGGAATAGCTTCCCCGTTATCTGTATTTCCTTACATGAAAAATAAGGGGACTTATATCCATCAGACAGGGTGACTGGGAGGATTAAATGAGTTAGTTTACACAAAGCATATTGCAAAGTCAGGCCATAAAATGAGCAATAAAATCTATTATTATTATTATTATTATTATTATTAATTTTCCTGTTTAAATTGAGCATCTGCTACATGCCAGGTACTGCTAACACACTAGAGATGCAACGATGAATAAGAAGGAATAGTCTTTTCACAGAGCTTACCTTCTGGTAACCTAAAGGTCATGTGAGCATATTAATAATAATCACCTAACAAAGAGTCACAAATCACTGTCAAGAAAAATTATCAAATGTCTAGAAATTAGCAAAAATGGATGCTGGCTTCCCTTTCAGTGCAGATATGAATATTGTCTCATACTCTCTCTGGGGATTATCTGGTTATATAGGAGTGTGTACCTTTAATTGATGTTCTATTGAGGAGGTGACTTTAAAATTCTAGAGAGGTAAAAGGTAACTGATAGCAACATAAGTTATTCTTGTCTGAGAGCAATGCAAATAATTCCTGTTCACAACAGTGTAAATGAATTTGGTAAATGTGTAATTAATTTTATTCAGTTAAAAATAGTTTATTGCTATAGGATATAAATTAGCAAATTCATTTGAGATTTCCTCTGACTGATTTATAAATCCCTGTTCCTCAAATTCTCCATCAAGCCAGTCTTAAAATCTTCCTGGTTTCCTCATTAATTAATGAGTTGAATGACATCTTTGACTTGTTAAAATGCATCCATTTTATCTTTTTATTAGTATTTTCAAATAGTCCTGAGAATTACAACTTATCAGTAATATATTTATTAAGTGGAGAGGGGCTCCTAATGTAAATAAAGACTACAGAAAATGCAGAAAGAAAATATTTTATCCTGAGTCAACTGGAACATTAAGTGCTCCAGAGCATTGACCAATTTCCATCAATGTGTCAAGACATTTTTTCTCTAATATTTATTGAGCATTTGCTGTGAATCTGGCACTTCCCCAAGTTCTTTCATACATTATCTCATTTAATCCTTACAAAACCTTGTGAGGTAGATATGGGAAGTATTGTGTTATTGAAGAGAATACTGAAGGTCTGAGAGATTTTGCAGTTGGACCAGTGATATGACAGGGAATGAGTGAGTGACCCAGGCAAGTCCAGACCCTGGGGCTCATGCTCCACACTTCACTACTTAACATAGTTCACATCCTCAAGGTTTGAGTCCTCCCTCCTTGTCCCACCTCCTTGTCCACACTTCTCCAACTCAGGAAGTGATGCTCAGAAAATCCACTCACTTGTTCCAACGTGGGCCTGATGGCATGGTTTTTGGTTCCCTCCACCATCATCCCATCCTCTCTGTTCTCTCTCCTGAACATCACCTAAGTCTCCCTAGCCACAATCACCTCCTGATTCTGCCCATCATCACTGCCGTGGTCAGCACACGGCTTTCCCACCAGCTGCCCTCATCTTCCCGCCCCTCTTCCCACACATTAGTCTCTACTCAGCAGCCAGAGGGATCCTTCTGCAACACAAATCTGGTCACAGAACTTTCTTGGGCCTCAGAAGAGGGCCATGCGACAAGCCCTGGTGATTTTGCCTCACTCCACAGGGCTCTCACCTTCAGCACCAGCATTTCAGCCACAAAGGCCTTTCCCAGTCCCTGGACACGTAGCTCCTCTGAGCCACAGGGCCTTTGCTTAAGCTCATCCCCTGCTGGCAGTACATGTTGAGAGGCACCTGTTAAGATGGCACTTTCTTGCTCAAACTCTTGAATGATCCCTCCAGCTGGAAGCCATCTCTTCCTCTCTGGATGCGAATGGCATTTGCTGCTTTGCCTCTTAAAAACCTGACCATGCTCTTCCTTTCTTTGCAATTTTTTTGGTGCATTTGGCACACCTTGGGAGAGGTAACATGGAAGGGTAAGATGAGCAGAGGATTTGGATTCAGAGCTCAAGCCTCAGTCTCTTCTTATCGGCAGAACTCACCAGAATCACTTAATGATGATAACATTGCCCACTTTGTAGAAATATTGAGCAGAGAAAGTAAAAATGGTCCTATCGTCATTCCTGGCACATAGTAGAGCTCAATAGTATTCATCAAATGGATGAATGAGTGACTGCCAAAGACTCTGTGGCATGACTTTTTGTGGATGAGCAGAATGATTTACTCAAAAAAGCCAGAATCCCTTTATTTTACAATGATATCTCTCATTAAATAGACACTAGATAAGTGGATATAAATTGATGGATTGATAAAATATCTATCAGATAGGTAATAAATAGATATATAGGAAGAAATTACTAGATATAAACAGATAGATGATAGATGGATGGATAGATGGGTAGATGGATGGATGGATAGATGGATGGATGGATGGATGGATGGATGGATACATGGAAATGGCTATATAGATACAGATGCAAATATGGATACAGATATACATATACAGATATGGAATACAGCCAACTTGTGTTCTAGAACTTGATCTGACAAGCTCCATCTGCAGCACCAGTGCCTTGCTTCAGAACTCCTGGAGGAAGGGGATATGATTTCTTTCAGAGGCATAATCACACCTTTGTGTCTGAAAGGCCCATTCACCATTCATTGCGGGCAGAGCCAAGGTGATGTGAAAAAGGAGACTGTGCATGCTCCAGTGATTTAATAATGCCCTGTTGACATATGATGAACAGTCCAGGAACATTCAGGAAACTAGTATAGAAAGGCATCCAGGAGTTGGGGTGGGGGATGGGGCCTGAGGACTCAACCAGCTTTGAAGGAAACTCTTTCTTTATGGAAACTGGTGCAACAGTAAAGAAGAACATGAGAGACCTAAAAGCTGGGAAAATGCAGCCAAACCCAAAGAAAGTCAAGATTGGGGAACTCTGAAAACTCCGTTCCAGGTCCAACCAATGGTTTTTCCTTTGAACCAAGAGATTTAAGTATTCAGGGATGGGGTGGGCAGCGTGGCCTTCAAATGACAGTAAAATGCACCCAGAGAATGGGCGTGGATTTTGGAGTCATCTTTCATTCCATCTTGTCTCTGCCAATGATGGGGCTTATTCTAAGAGCAGCCTCTATTCACAAAATGCCCAGCACACTGCTCCACAGATGTTCACTCAATAAAACTTGATTAAATTAACTTACATAGAGCTCAATAATCCCAAATCACTCTCTTACGTATTATCTTAATACAAAAACCATGTAGAAAAGAAAAGAAAAAATAGACATTTTTAGTGCTCTCAATAATTGCAATTTTTCATGCTTTACAGTTGAGGAAACTGAATCCTGGAAGTTGAGCTAGGCTTCAAATCCCAGCAGTCTGACTCTAAATTCATCAAACAAACCTCTATTATACGCCACAACCTCATTCAAAAGCAGTATAAGCAATAGCACACACTGGGCACCGAGGCTACTCACTTGAGACATGATGCAGAGCTGGGACTAGGGCTGGCTCGTCCTCAGGGGTGAATGGCCATGCTGCAGGGACATCACCTGTAAGAGGCAAGAATACCCTTCCAAAAATCAAAATGAAATGGCCTTGGGTTATACACACAGCCAGAACATCATAGCACCTGAAAGACAGAGTGTTCTTAAAATCCACAGGGAAATTGTAGCTGAGGGGAAATGATTTATCCAAGATCACCCAGCAATTTAGCAGCAAAGCGAAACTTATGAAGCAGTTCTCCTGTTTTCCAGTTCAGTAATGGCTTCCTCTGTGTACTGGCACCCTGTCCCACCCGGCCCCGGCCCCCTGCTAGGCTTTTCCCCTGAGGTATTAGGTTTCTTTCCCCACCTGTGCATTCTCACCTGTCTGTGGATCTTTGGGGGCTGGTGCCTTGGTTGGACTCGGAGTCTGTGTGCCAGGGGTGACTGTTCCTGGGATGAGATGAGACATAGAGGTGAGCCCACATCTCTTCCAGTAGGGCTGACCCGAAGAAGATGCCCCACACCACCAGCCCTGCCCTATCCAACTGATGTTGGTTGTCAAGGCAGGTACCCAGCAGGGTGTTGAAGTTGCAGAAATGAGTCAAGAAATAGAGCCCACAAGTGCTGTGTGCATGTACGTCCCTATAATTCTGAACTACATTATCATGAGACTACAATGCACCAATAAAAGTATATTAAAAAAAGAAATAGAGCCTGCAATGGGGGTGCTCTGGGTACAGACCAGGGAATGGGAGAGTCCCATCAGCAACTGGTACAGCGTGACAGGTGCTTTGGGAAGCAGCTAGTGGTGTAAGATGTGATGACACTGCATGGGTGTGGAACAGGGAGTGTGCCCGCACAGGTGCTCCAGGACAAAGAAAAAGCAGTGTGCTTTTTGATAACCCAGTCTTGGTGTACACACAGACTCCATTCCCACCCCCATGAACTTGCTGATCAGTCAGTTTCATGGTGGAGCAACTCTTTTTATCACATTCACCAAGTCTTGGCTTAAAGACCACTTCAGAATCCAATCATGGCTGTCAAGAGTCTGGCCTCTGGCACAAGCAGCTAAGCAGCCTCCTTCTAGGGAATGAAGGAGGAGAAGATTAAACAGAACTTTCATTCATGTGGATAGGCGGAAAGAAAGGGGGAGGTTGAGGCACAAGCGGAGCACGCTGGATGGGCACCCCGTTCAGCTGGCGCAGGTGACATCCCCTAAGGTGAGGAGCACAGGGCCAGCGAGGAGCACGGGCCTCCCAGCAGAGCAAGGGCTGTGCAGAGGCCCTGAGGAGTGAGCTCAAGATTCAGTTTGCTGTGGCTGGGATGGAGAGGAGGGCAGAGGAGGGCGAGGTGGGCTGTGAAGGGAGCAGCTGTGGAGCCTGGCTCCATCCTGCATTGCTGGGAAACTGCTCCTCTCCTCGGCCCCTGAGTGCTGTCATGTGCCTGCGAGTGCTCCTTGGATGCTGACTCAGAGCTCAGAGCTCATTGCTGTGACCATCCACACAGACCCCCGCAGGAAGCCCAACTCCACGGGCAACCCAGGCAGTTGTTTAGGGCTCAGGAACATCTTCTTTTGATTTCCTTCGGGCCTGGGTCTGCAAGCCCCCAACACAGAAGGCACCGGTTACTGCTGGCTGCCGACATGTGTTTCTATGCAGTTCTAGAAATTGAGAAGCCTTAGCCACACCCAAACACAGAATTGCTTGCTGATGATTGCCACTTGCAGCTTGACTCAATGGCTGCAGGATTGCAGAGGCCTAGAGTGAAGGAGACCTAGGGCAAAAGCAGATGCTTGCTTTCCTCGGCAGGGTGCATATCTCCTATTGCTGGCTGCCATGTCCCCGCCGTGGGTGGACTGGAACAAGGCAGCAGAAGTGGTCATTTTCAGAATGCTTCCCCAGTGCTACACACCGAGCCAAACACCTTGCAGACATCACCCAATTTAACCAGTGCAGCCCTTATAGCTCCCATTTTATAAATGAGAAATGAAGACCCTGATGGGATGTGGTGTGAATGTTGGGATCAAGGCTCCAGCCCAGAGTGCCTGAAGTAGACAGCCTATCCCATAATCCCAAGGGGCAGCTGTCATCAAGCCCACCAAACCAGAGTGCATTAGCTTCAATTTTCCCCTAACCAACTGAGCTCATGCAATTACGTCAGGTGTTTATATGATTAAAGCTCCCAAAATTGCATTTCCAGACCTGTTTGTGCAATTGAGATTTTGAACCTACAGTCAAGATATTGCATTTATGTCTGTTAAAATTCATTTACTCCTCTCCCTGTATTCCTAAAGAAATTCCGTCATTTGACAAGCTTCACTGAATGCCTGTGTGTTTCACAGGAACCTTAGATTAAAGACACAAGCTCTTGAGGATAACATAGTCCAGAGGGGAGGAAAGTCAAGTTCAAGGACACTAAGATTATAGCTCTGACATGTGCTGCGATCCATTGACCACTGTGAGCAGGGGAGAAGGGCCTCCGGTCACACTGCAAGTATCAGAGGGAGAGATAGTAAAAAGAAAATTTCTTGCCTGATTAAAGGAGTAGAAAATAGGGGATTTTCATGAAACTGGAGTAAAGAAAATAAAAATCAGGATAAGTCTACTTACCAGATAAAATTTGGGAATTACAAGACTAGATATAGTTAATGTTTTGTGAATTTTTTTTGCAGAACTGGGGATTGAACCCAGGGGCATTCTACCTCTGAGTTATCACCCCCAGCCCTATTTTTTATTCTTCATTTTGAAACAGGGTCTCACTAAGTTGTAGAGGGCCTCACTAAGTAGCTGAGACTGGCCACGAACCCGGATCCTCTGGTCTCAGCCTCCCAAGTACTGGGATTACAAGCGTGTGCCACCACACCAGGTGTGAATTTTTTTCCAGGCTTATTTTGCTTTGTTTTCTATTCTCGGTGTATTTATTACACACACACACACACACACACACACACACATACAATATTGGAATTACACTTGACAATTTTTCTTCTGCTGTTTAGAGCTCAAGCCTTCCTCATTGCACCATTATATATTACTATATACCTTTGTATATGTAATTAACATGTATGTTACACTCCATATGCATAATGAATATGTAACTAATGTGATACTAATAATGTAATACATATTAATACTATGCCAAAAAAGCAGTTGGCCTGTCCAGAGTAAACAATGTCAACTTGCAGGGCCACTTGTTTAACCAAAAGTGAAATGAAGAAAAGAAAAATGGGGAAATGAGTTGACATGAAAAAGAAAGGAGGTGGGAGAGTCCTGTGAGGAGGGAGCACTCATTCATTTATTCATTCATTCATTCTTTCTTTCTTTCACTCACTCATTCCTTCAAAGAAGAGAAGAAAAGGGGTGGGATAAAGAAAAAGATCAGAAAAAGAGTCTGCTTTATGACCACTCATTATGCTGATCACTTATATTTTATTGCTTCTCTGTATATGTGTGCTAGCTTTCCAAAACTTAGAAAGGTTTTCAAAAGAGACAATGTTGAATTTAACTGAAAAGGGGAGGAGTAGAAGTGAGCATCTCTCACCTGAGGTTGGGCCAGGCTGGAGTGGGCTGCTAGGCAGCGCCGTTACCTCGGCAGGACCCGGATGGCTTCCTGTGGCTGTGGCCTCCTCGGCCTCTGCAGGGGATGTCGGCATGGAGGAACCTATTTCCCAGGGAGGCCTTCCAGGTGTTTTCTCATCCGTGGTCTGAGCCCCAGGTGCCAAGAGTGTGGAAGCCCTTGTCTCTGTGTTGGCTGTCACCCATGGGGTCCCAGCCACTCTCCTGGTAGCTGCATGTTCAAAATAACATGGGTCACTGAGACACTTGACCACTTTGATTCATCTATAAAATTGCAGAGACCTGGAAATGTTCTCAAGGGGCAAATCAATGTGTGTGCATCATGTGGATAATCCAGGGTCCAAAGTGAACTTTGTTTACCTAAGCACCAAAATAAAATAAAATAAAATCCTCCTTGGACACTCATTAGCTAGGGTATGTGTTTGGGGGTCAGCAGGTTGTGACTCAAATCTAAGAAATAGGTATCAAATCATGAGACATGTGAAAAGTTTGTGGGGTTTGAGGTGAACAGACCCAGAGGCATGAGCTGTAGCCCCATCTCCTCCACGCTGTGAGCTTTGGGGCAAGTTACTTAACTCTTGTTAGCTTTATCATTACAATGGGAATGATAATAATAGTAATAGTAATAATAATTCTTGCAGGGCAACATCACAGAATTATTATTAGTTAAGACGAATCTTCTCTAATTGGCTTTTTTAAAAAAATTGTCAGATGTTCTCCCCTGTTCATTTCTATGTAAAAGTTAAATTTAAAATTAGTTTTTCACGTTTTACAAAACAAATCCCACTGGATGATTTTACATCTATGAGTTAAGTGGATAACAGCTGCCATCTTTAAAGTATTCCGATTTCTCATCCAGAATGCAGTATATCCCCCATGTATTTAAATATTCCTTTATTGCTCTCATTAAAGTTAGTTTTTCTTATATAAAATCAGCGCTTTTCCTTTTAGGGTTACAACCAGGTAGTTTATGGCTTTTCTTGCCTTTAACAGTCATATTTTTAAAAAATATTATACTGGAAAGTTTTCTAATTTTGTAAAATTATCATGATGCCAGTTATTGTAAGAACATGTGTAGTAAATCTAGACATTTTCTGGTTAGTGAAGTAGACCCCTGCTCCTCTCCACCTCCTAGTCCTCCTTGTCTGACCCCTGGCAGTCTCACCCCCTTGGTAAGCCTGTGTCTCCTGCCCTGTGGGGTGGCAGCCCCTGCCTGGGCTCCCCACAGACACCCGCTCTTCCTTGGTTGGATCATGACTCTAGCTCACTTGCCTGTGTCTCCCTCCCTGTTCTGTAAGTTCAGGAGGGAAAGGGATCATTTACAGAGCTGTGTTTTTAACAGCTAGCCTATTGTCTTGAAGCAAATACATATTTTTGTTGTTTTGTGAGTGTGTGGAACTGGGGATAGAGCCCAGTGGGCTTCTACCTCTGGGTTATACCATCAGTTCTATTTTATTTTTTTAATTTTTAAAGAGGGTCTGCCTAAGTTTTTGAGGGTCTAAGTTGCTGAAGCTGGTCTTGAACCTCCAATACTCCTGTCTCAGCCTCCCAAGTACTGGGATTACAGGCATGTGCCACCCACACCCAGCTCAAATACATGTTTGATGAGTGAGCAAGTGAATGAATGAATGAATTCTGATGGTTCTGGTCCACTGTTGGAGCAGACCACATTGACGCTTCATGAGAGAGAGAATTTCATCTTGTATTATTTCCAAGTGGGAAGCAATAGGTAAGCGTGCCTTTCGTGTGTTCAGCGAGGCTGATGGTGTGCACAGGATGGTGGGGAGGGAGGAGCCTCTTGACAAGTCACTGGCGGAAGCTTCTCATGCTGCTGCCCAGTAATTGACATGCTCTTGCCATCAATATCCAGCCGGGTGCAAGGTAACCTAACCACACCATAACGTGTTGACTCCATGTCACCATTCCCAGAGAATTTCTAGAGAGCAATCCCTAAATGCTCTGCTGAAATAAAAATACCTTATGCCACAATGTACTATGATTATGTAAGACATTAGCAGGCAGGGAGGCTGGGTGAAGGGTATCAGGGAACTCTTGGTACTATTTTTGCAACGTCTCATGAATCTTAAACTATTTCAATATAAAAAGTTATGAACACAAATATTAGAAGTACATTATGCCAGCCAGGCATGGTGGTACACACCTGTAATTCCAGTACCTGGAAGGCTGAGACAAGGATTGCAGGTTTGAGGCCAGCCTCAATAGCAGGACCCTCAGCATCTTGGTGAGACCCCATCTCAAAATTAAAAATAAAATAGGGCTGAGTTTGTAGCTCAGAGGTAGAATGCCCCTGGGTTCAATACCCAGTACCATAAAAAGGAGGAGGAAGAGGAGGAGAAGGAGGAGGAAGAGGAGGAGGAGGAGGAGGAGGAGAAGGAGGAGGAGGAGGAAGAGGAGGAGGAAAAGGAGGAGGAGGAGGAAGAGGAAGAGGAGGAGGAAAAGGAGAAGGTAGAGGAGGAGGAAAAGGAGGAGGAGGAGGAACAGGAAGAGGAGGAGGAAAGGAGGAAGAAGAGGAGGAGGAGGAGGAGGAGAAATACCTTATGCTAATGACATTTTCTGCCTTTGTATGACCTTATTGAACCTGAATTGCCTCATAGTGATCTCTTAAAGTAAGTTGTAGCAGAGCTTCGGGTGGTGGGCAGGGATAAAGGGAAGGATTTCGCTTGTGTGTGTGAGTGTAGATGGAACAGAAGGCAGACACAGGAAAGGAGAGGAAGGGCTGAGAGGACCTCACCTGATGCTGGGAGGGTGTGAGCGGCGCCACTCCACATGGCTGTGCCCCGGGCAGGAGGCTCAGGAAGCCTGCCTGTGGTCCCCGTCACCTCTCCTTCTGAGGGAGCAGTTGTCTCTGTCCAGGGGGAGGTCATCACAGCAGACGCCCAGTGTGTGCTCCAGGCCCGGTGTGGGGGGCTTGTCCTTGGTGGGGTTTGCTGGCTCTGGGCAGTGGGCTCTGAAGTCCCGGCTGTTTCCCGGGTAGCGGCACCTTCAGGGAGGCATCAATAGTAGCTGTGACATGCTTGACACTTTGGACACAAAGAACCGAGTCACAGAAAGATTATTGGACAGTGGGACACACCTGTAATCCCAGTTCTTGGGAGACTGAGATGGGAGGATCGCAGGCTCGAGGCCAGCCTCAGCAGTATATAGAATGCAGAGATGCCAGCCTTACAACAGCACTAAATGTTACCCAAAGGCGTGCCTCTCCTTGAATAACAAGTGAGCTAAAATATCAGTCTCCAAAAGAGCTGTGTGACCGTCACTGTGAACGCAGACGTGTCAGGCCTAAAGGTACCCGGCACTTAGTGTGTCTCCCGATTGGACCCTGAATCCAGTCGGCATCCTTCACAGCCCTCGGCTGCTCCCGGCTCCAGTACTTTCCCCGGAGGAGGGATGTGGCTCACTCCATGTGCCCTGTGGATATAACTAGGAACCCTAGGTGGAACTTGGGGAGTCGGGGGCTTCCAGGAAGAGGACTGCTTGAAAACCGAGTCCCTAGAAAGACAGACTGGTGGATTTTAGAGAGAATTTCTACTCAGTGCCCCTGTTTGTTCCATGAAAAAAAAAAAAAAAGGAGAAAGAGGCTCAAATGTTAAGCTGGGTGCGGTGGTGCACACCTGAATTCCCACTATTTGGTAGGCTAAGACAGGAGGATCACAGGTTCGCGGCCAGTCTCAGCAATCTCCTGAGGCCCTCTGTAACTTAGTGAGACCCTGTTTAAAATAAATAAATAAATAAAATAGGGCTGGGGTGTAGTGCAGAGGTAGAATGCCTCTGAGTTCAATCTCCAGTACCACACACACACACACACACACACACACACACACACACACAATAAAAATGTTAATTGTACCTTCTACCTCCCCTAGGGAAGGCTTAGGTGGTGGCAGGGTGGGGTGTGGACTTTGGGATCTGTCCTCAGAATTGGATAGGGAAAGGCGACCTACTAAATGCCCTTTTCACCTTCTTACCAAGCAGCCTTGTCCCCCACAAAACGAGGTTCCCTCCACAGCATAACCAAGGGATGTCCCACAGTGAATACCAAGGACAGTAGCCCACTGAGAGGGAATTGGAGACTGTTTCCTTCAGCTTACTCTTAGAGACACTGATGAATAGCCTGCTGTAGGCAAGGGACTCTGAGCAGCATCGAGGGGGGACGCAGACGGTGGTGCTGAAGGAGACTATCTTTGCCTTCGAGTGCCATTCATGGAGGAGGCACGCACATAAATGTCACTGTGATGCAGCCTGGAGGAACAGAGCCCAGATGACGCACACGTGCTATGCCACAGGACCACAGACAACAGATGACTGATTTTGATTGGGGGGTCTTTAGGAAAGAGGGGGAAGCTCTGACGTGGCGGTTGACAGCAAGCAGGGTTCTACAGCAGGAAAGAGCAATGAGGGGGCTCCAGGCAGAGACCCCACGACAAGCAAAGTTGCTTGGAAGGCAGGGGATGCCGCCACCTGCAAGAAAGCAGTGATTACACTGCATATGTAGTAGGGCTCTTGGGAAAGGGATGAAGAGACAAGGGTGGGCTTGAAGACAAAAATGCAGGGTCCGGGCTGAGGATTTGAACCCCTGCTACTGACTGTGGAGCTCTAAGTAGCAAAGGGGCATGACCCAGCTAGTGTTTGAAGACCATCGCTCTGTGACAGTGAATGGATATAGTTCAGAGAAACACGGGAGTGTGCTAAGGAGCACTTGATCAGAGGCTGCTCTGATGCAGGATAAGGATAAGTAGAGAGGAGACCAACGGGGAAGGGGAAAAGAAACTGTACATCTAAGAAGCTCCATGAACACCCTCACCTTTCCCCCAAGCCTGTGTTCCTTCAGGCTTACATTCTTAAAAAGCTCTTGAATCTCAGACAACTGTGAATCCAGATGATTAATGTCAGCAGACATTGCTAGTTTACACGTTGTATTTTGTTTAGACTAAATAAAAGCAAGGGGAAATATTATTAGAGACTTATGATATGGGGATATTCCAAACATTATCTATTCACTGGATGCTCTCAACCTAGAGATCCTGAAAGAACCAGTCCACCATGACCCGCCCAGCTCCATGACTAAGAGACTCGAGGTCACCAGGCTGACGTCAACCCCACACACTTCCCATGTTCACTATTTACAAAGTTCCCTTTACATAGAAGAGCTTGAGACCCCAAAAACGTGTCCCCCTCTCAAGCACCCCCACGTTTTCTCCCTTTGAGGGTGCCTGCTTTTCTCAATAAATCTTTTTGTTTTCTTAAATAAATCTTTGTGCCTCTTTTTTTAACTTTTTATGTTCATTTATTGGTGCATTGTAATTATACATTTTGATATATGTCAGGATATGAACATCATACATGCACACATTGCACATTTAACCCTCCCTCCAATCCCACCCTATTCCCTCCCCCTTCCCTCCCTTTCGTGCTCCGGATAGTGATTGAGTCTTATAGGTTTGTGTATGTACATCACGTGCCTCTTTTGACATGCTCTAAAAATCCTTTCTGTGGTGGAAGGTAAGAACCCACCAGGGCTGAGTTGAGGCTCCCTTCTCCCTTCTCGGGGATCTCCCTGGACCCCTCTTCAGTGATAGTTCCAGTTCAAAGGTAGGTGATACTGACTTGAACCAAGCTACTCACTGCAACAGCAGGTAATCTCAGAGGACCAGTCAGATTCCAGGAACCTTATTCAGCTAAAAATGCCAGTTAGGTGTAGGGGAGAAACAGCACTTAAAGATGGTTCCAAAAATGCCCCCCCCCCGGTGATAGACAGAAGACAGGAAGGTCGACAGATGTAAGTGTGGGGTGGGTAGAGGATGGCTGAGTTGGGGCTGGGCATTATAGAGGGGAAATGTCTCTAGAACAGGGTCAAAAATTCAGATATCTACAAAAGCCTAAGAGTTAATACAAGAAAAGGCAGTAGGGGGCAGAAAGGACAATGGAAAATGGGAGGAAGGTGTCCTCCTGCTGAGGAACAGGGACAGCAGCCAGCTAGCTCCTATTGATGATCACCATGTAGAGGAGGATCCAGGGTTGCCAGACCATCTTTTGCAACACTCTCAAGAAATTAATGAGATTCATCTATCATTTTTTGGGGGGGTACTGGGGATTGAACCCAGGGTGTTCTACCTCTGAGCTACACCCCCAGCCCTATTTTATTTTTTACTTTGAAACAGTGTCTTGCTAAGTTGATGAGGCTGGCCTCGAATCTACGATCCTCCTATCTCAGCCTCCCAAGTTTTGAGATTACAGGCATGTGTGCAACCACGCCCAGCAAAATTCACCTTTTTTTTTAAAATGGTGAAATCCTCTGGTTTTTAACACATGGTAGCTAAATAAAATACCCAAGGATGGCATTTGGTCTCCAGCCTGCCAGGGGTTTGGTCTCCACAGTGGGAGCCTGGGAGGTCTGCACTCACCGTAAACTCCATGCAGGCTGCTGGTGAATGTGTAATTGATAACAGGGGATTTCTCCGCCATTTCCCAGAAGTCAGAAAGATTTCTTCCTGCAAAATCGTACCAACGGGATGAAATCTCAGGTTCCTCTGCTGGAGAGGCGTGCTTAATGCCCAAGCCCAGAGAACTCACGGAGGATGCAGCTGCTCACCTGCCTTCCCCGCCATGACACAGATGAAGACGCAGTCCGACTCATTGGTCTGACTCACTGTAAGACAAACCAGCACACAGCAGACGGCAGACTTAGTGATGGCTCTGCAGCTGGAAGTCTTTGGTTGAAATGAAATTAAACCGGAAGTACCTAGCTCAGGGTGATACAGGGAAATAAGGCTAACTCCTCACTCTCAAGGCAGCTCTGATTTTCTGATTTCTCTCTTTTGCTTGGCAGGGTGGATGGAGGACAGTCATGGCAAGGGCTGCAGCTCTGAGGTCAGCGTCCAGGGTCACATCATCAACACTGCCACTTACCAGCTGTGCACTATGCATACAAGTGACCTGCCTGACTTCTCCAGGACTCAGTTTACCCATCTTTTAAATGGTAAAAATTCAAATCCCATAAGCCCTTATTTGCAATTCTCAAAGCTCCCTCTCTCTGTAAGATGGGACGCTTTGTATGGCTTTGGTATCAAAACTCATTAGGTGGCAAAATCTGACTTGAGAGATGTGAGGCTGTCTTTACTGATTTCATTTAGTGCAAAGGGCCAAACATTTTGCATCGTTATACCATGGCATATGTGTGACTGGGTGCGGAAGGAGGGATTATATATCAGTATGTTTTAGACACCCCATTAGACCTTACAAATCTGTAAACCTCTGTATTCATAAACATTTTCGTCCCTGAGAATTCTGCTTAAAGGACCGTAGACACATGGCTGCATGCTGCTCCTAGGAATACTCTGAGGGTCCAGTGAGGTAATGTGTGTGAAGTGCTAAGTATGGCACCTGGCAGGCAGAAGAGCATGGCAGAAAGCTGTAATAATAATTTTTGTCATTGTTGATGTTCCTATTATCATATGCAATGGCATAGCGACCACAGCACTGGCTAAGAACCAGGTTGCCTGGGCAAAATTCTCTCTGGAGAGTGATCTTGGACAAATTCCTTAACCTGTCTGTGCCATGGCTTCCTCGCCTGTAATGTGGGGACAGATGCAGTAGCTACCCAATGAGGTTGGAGTGAGGATCCAATGAAGGAATACACGGGGGGCTTAGAGAGTCGCTGGCACCTGATGGCGTTTGCTGGGCTCTCTCTCTCTCCTCCTGCTTGTGCAGC
>PVJS01040885.1:0-18218 GCA_004027185.1 Glis glis
AGAGAGAGAGAAAGAGCTGAGGCTGGCTGCGAACCCAGATCCTCCGGTCTCCGCCTCCCAAAGTACTGGGATTACAAGCCTGCGCCACCACACCCAGCCCCCGGTCCTATTTTTTATACTTTATTTTGAAACCGGGTCTCACGAAGTTGGGGAGGGCCTCACTAAGTAGAGAGAGAGAGAGAGAGAGAGAGAGAGAGAGAGAGAGACAGCTGAGGCTGGCTGCTAACCCGGATCCTCCGGTCTCCGCCTCCCAAAGTACTGGGATTACAAGCGTGCGCCACCACGCCCGGCTTGGATTCTTATTTACTTACTTACTTACTTATTTATGGTAGTGAGAATTGAACCAAGAAGCATTCTACCTCGGAGCTACACCCCTAGCCCTATTTTTTATTTTTATTTGGAAACAGGATGTCGCTAGGTTGATGAGAGTCTCACTACTTGCTGAGGCTGTTCTCGAACCTGTGATCCTTCTGTCTCAGCCTCCCAAGTACTGGGATTACAGGCATGTGCCACCATGCCTGGCTTGGAGCGGGGAGAGTTCTACTGTCCTGTGCAGTGTGTGTGTGTGTGTGTGTGTGTGTGTGTGTGTGTGTGTGTGTATGTGTTTTACTGGGGACTGAACCCAGGAGCATTCTACCTCTGAGCTATACCCCTAGCCCTTTTTTTTAATTATTATTTTTATTTTTTTGTTTTGAAACAGGGTCTCACTAAGTTGCCGAGAGTCCCACAAAATTGCTGAGGCTGGTCTCAACCCTGTGATCCTCCTGTCTCAGCCTCCCAAGTACTGCTGGGATGACAGGCGTGCGCCACCACGCCCGGCAGTCCTGTGCATTTTATTAATTCCTTATCTACGCTCTGTGCATGTCCCCACATCCTTGGGTCTGTGTGTGTCTGCTCTAATGTCACCAGGTATTTGATTTCACACGTATTTATCTAGTGTCAATAGTACAGTAAATAAATTGTACAAAATGCAGTACATACATAAAGTACAATGAATGGATAAATGAATAAGGACATAATAATGAGAAAATACAGCAGCTAGCAGGCAGCAGGCTCAGTGGACACAGGGCCTGGGCTGCTGTTGGAGTGACTCACTTAATCCACACAGAAACCCCGTGGGGGTGCTATTGTTAGTGTCACGAGCAAACAAATAGTAACAACAAAAATAACTTCTGCTAGTGCCCGGTGCTATGAGGAAAGTAAAATAGCGTGAGGGATGGGCCGGTGGCTGAGATTGGAAAGAGAAAAGGAAGCTAGATGGTCTTTGGTCAGGCTGGCCTCATTAGGCGATCCAGAACAGAGAGATGGCATGTGCAAAGGCCCTGAGGTAGGATCAAAGGTTGGTGTGGACGAAGATGGAGAAGGAGACAGAAAGGGGGCAGGGTGGAGGCAGGCAGGAGCCAGTGCCTGCAGGGCCTGCTGACGGGGAGCTGGGATTTTATGTTGACTTTTTGGGGGGTGTGAGTAGGGAGACCGTGTTTTGGGTTTTTGTTGTTTGTTACTCTGCAGGAGGTGGCTCGGGGGTCCTTGGGAACTGGCTGGGGCCACTGGGTGGAAGGGTGTGACGCCGTGGCGTAGGGGCTGGGGGCCCAGGCCTCTCCCTGAAACCTCTGTGGTATGGCTTGCATTGAGAGGGTGAGGTGCCGACCTCATCCCTGCTCCGGGGACCTGGAGAACGTTAGCCTCTCCCTCCGCTTTCTCTCCTCCTTGCACCCCGATTGTCCATCTGAGCACTTGAAGAGGAGGAGCAGTGATTGTGCGGGGCACACCCGGCTCCAGCCTCTGGGCCGGGCTGGGTCAGAGCCCTGGGTCCTCTGTGGGGTCGACAGGTGGCTCCGGAAGGGCCGGGAGGGAGCTTTCCCTGGCCCACTCCAACCCCCCACATCCTTCCTTCTCTGGATGGCAGGTCCCCAGGCTGGGTGGGACCCATCGAAGCCAGGAGGTTCCCAAGATGCCCCTCGCCGTGCCCTGGGAGCGATCCCCGAAGATGCCCACCCAGTCTCATCCGCCATCTGGGGCACGGGCAGCCCCGGACTAGGGCGCCCAGTGTGATGTGTGGGAGGGGAGGCCGCCGCGGGGTGGACCAGGGACACTGCGGCCGAGGGGGATCACGCACGGACAAGTCTATGTGAACGGGCCCATGGGCGCGTGAGCACACTCCTGTGCGTAGCCCTGGCTTATGTGTCCAAGTGTGACCGAGCGTGTATAAAAGCACACACACATCTGTGCGTACTGCTGACTATGCGTGCGCGTGAGTGGCTGAGGGTGAGTGTGCGCGTGGCCATGACACTGAAGAGTGGGAGGGTGGCCCCGGGCATGGCCGATTGTGCACAACGGTGGGCAGGTGTGCATGAAAGCGTGACTCCTGTGTGTGTGTGCGTGACTGAATTAATGTGTGTGTACTCACAGGCAAGAGCCTGGGGGTGGTTGTGTAAGAGTGTGATTGTGTGTCCGAGCCGGTGTGTGTCTGTGTGACAGTGTGCTTGAGCGTTTGTGACTGACGGGTGCAGATTTGCGTATTTGCTTATAAAGGCGCACGCATGTGTGTGTGTGTGTGTGTGTGTGTGTGTGTGTTGTGCATTTGTGTGTGACCGAGTCAGCGTGTCTGTGGCACACCGCTGTACATGACCACGAGCGAGGCATCGTGTGTGTGTGTGTGTGTGTGTGTGTCCTTGTGGCCGTGAGTGACTCTGAGTGTGGGAATGTACATGTGACTTCCGTGTGTGTGTGTGTGTGAATACACACGTGTATGATTTCAACATGTAGAACGCATGTCTTGATGTGAACGTGTGACAATCAGTACGGTGAGGGCTTGGGTCAATAACATCACTGCACTGGACGTGTGCTGAGGGACCTTCTGCTGTGACCGTGTGTGTCACGTGTGTGTGAGACAGATGGCTGTGATGGCTGCGTGTGCTAGGTGACTCTTAAGTGCAGAACTTGGGCATCATTTGTGTGTGTGTGTGTGCTGGGGATTGAACCTAGGGGCATTCTCCCTCTGAGCTACACTCCATCCCCTTTTAAAAATTTATTTTGAAACAGGGTCTTGCTAAGTTGCTGAGAGTCTCACTACATTGCCAAGGCTGGCCTCAAACCTGCAATCCTCCTGTCTCGGCCTCCCAAGTACTGGGATTACAGGTGTGCACCAGCATGCCCGGCCAACCTCGGGCATCCTGTTGCTTGACCCCTTAGGGACAGAGGGCTGGGGTGGTGGCATCGGTGAGGAGCCTGTGGGAGCTGTGTGTGACCGAGTCGGCATGTCTGTGGTGCATCGCGGGCTTCCTGGTGGCACCAGCAGGTCACTTCCATCTCAGAACAGGTGGAGCGATGGGAGCAGCAGCACTGGGGGACTTCCCAGCCTAGGAAAAGATGTGTTCCCACATCTGTAGAGCAGCAGAGACAAACCCTTCCCAGAGCTCACCAGGTCTGCGCACTGGGGGGACAAGGTCACAGCTGCCTGGGGGGAACATTGGGGGCACCTAGGGCTGTGCCTGGGATCGTCTGGATCCAACCCTCAGCAAGTATGTGTAGTCACGGTTTAGAGTCGGGGCGGGGAGGCCCTGGCAGAGTGTGCAAGCAGCGCTTGCCGAGTGGGGTGCACCGTGGGCTGTGCTGGATCGGACATCACCTCAGTCAGTGTTCGCACAGCTATCAGCCCAAAAGCCTGTCCACACAGCTTAGAGGAAGGAAGACTTATTTGTTCATAGTCTTTTGTAGATTTTGGAGTTCAATTCATGTGAGGCCAGGTCTGCAGAGCTCAGGGCATGGTGGTGGGAAGCAGAGAGGAAGAGAACAAGGTTCTGCTCTCGCATCATGGAGGCTGGAAAAGAGAGAGAGCAAGCAAGGGGATTCAAAGACACAAGCACAGTCCCTAAGGCCACACCCCAGGGACCCCCCTTCTCCAGCCACACCCCACCTGCCTAGGTGACCACCCAGTAAATCCATTACAACAGATTTATCTACTGATGGGACTACAATCCCATGACTTAAATACATCAACTCTGAACATTAATACCTGAGCTCTTCAGACATCAAGCTGTACGTGTTTCTGACTGTTTGTGGTCTTTACACATTTTGCACCTGAAACTTCCAGCCTACCACGGTGCGGGGCTTCCGGAATGCTGGGGACAGGAAGAGGACTGTCTGTACAAGGCTCTCCCCTCCACTCCCAGGCACCTATCGCCCAGTTCCCAGGAAGTGGCTGTAGAATCTGTTTCCAAATATAGACTCTGGTGGCCCCAGCGGCCTATAGGCAGCCCCTCTGACCTCCAGAGCAGGCGGCCGGGAGGCTGTCAGAGGCTCAGCCCTGTGGGCCTCTGCGGAGCCGGGGCAAAAACAGTAATCACAGAAGTGGGTGCTGAGCACCAGGTTATGAGCCCAGGACACAGCTGATCCAAGGTGGGTGATGTGTGGGGTGGTAGGCACTCTCCAGGACAGTTCCCCTCCACACACACACACACACACACACACACACACTCACATAAATAATATATATGTATGTATATGTGTGTATATATATATATATTTAAATGCCTGCTCTCAAGGAAGTGTGCACAATGATGCACACACACACACACACACACACACACACACAATAGCACAGAGACACAAAAAGTCCCTCCCCAAATGACACATGGTCATACATACATAAACACTCAAGGTTGATGTCGTTTTCTGCCACTCAGAAGGCAGACATTCTTAGCTGCAGGACGGAGACGGAGATGGAGTGAAGTTGGCCGGGCCCTGCTTCTAGGATTCCAGCTCCTGGGTGGTGGGCACGCACCACGACTCATAGCTGGGGGTGCAGGAACCCCTGTACCGGGCCCTCGGGGGAGCTATTGGTGGTGAGGAGCTGGGCAGTGGGAGGAATCGGGGAGACACCTTGAGAACCCCTGAGCCTAGTGTCTGTCTGCTAGAATCCTGGGGATGTGGCAGTCTTAGAGGGGTGGGGAGACTGTCCCTGGAAGCCACACTCCCAGGGCAGGAAGGGACACGGGTGGAGGGACTGAAGAGAAGAAAGTTAGGGGGGACCCCTTGAGCATCCCTTTGACCTGTGCCCCCATCTTCTAAAGAAGTCCCTCCGTAGCTGGGCGTGGTGGCGCACGTTTGTCATCCCAGTACTTGGGAGGCTGAGACGGGAGGATCCAGGTTCGTGGCCAGCCTCAGCTACTTAGTGAGGCCTCTGCAACTTAGTGAGGCCCTGTTTCAAAATAAAGAATAAAAATTAGGGCTGGGGGTGTAGGTTGGAGGTAGAATGCCCCTGGGTTAATCCCCAGTACCACCAAAAAAAGTCCCTCCCTCATATGTCCTAGGCCTGTGCCTAAGATAAACAGGTGTCAGGAAGGGGGTCTAGGAGGAGGCGGGGAGCCAGTGGCAGCAGGGCAGGGAGGCCAGAGACAGGTCCTGAGTCCAAGCCCCTAGGTGGTCTGGCATCCTCCTGTGACCCCTGCTGGGGCCTGGAGCCAGGGACTCCATCGGCCCCAGGAAGCCAGCAGAAAGGGCTGTGGCCGGTGATCTCTCTCCACCCTGAGGATGGAGGGACTGGGAGAAGAGGCCAGCAGACAGGAGGCTGCCCAGGACCTGTCCCGGGCCTCCCTGAACCCCCACCTCCCAGGGGCGCCCTTGGCAGGCAGCCCAGGGCTGAGAGCACATTGAAGTGTCGCTTCCCCGGCCTGGGGGGAACATGGGGCTCCCTTTCAGGTTCTACCAGAAATAACCAGAGATTGGAGGAAGTCCAGGAACTGGTGCTGGAGGGTGTGTGACCTTGGGTAAGTCCTGGTCCTCTCTGAGCCTCATTATTCGCTTAAAAAAAAAGGAAGCTGGACCCTGGGGGGGCCTATAATCCCAGTGCTTGGGAGGCTGAGACAAGAGGATCCCAGGTTCAAGGTCCGCCTCAGCAATTTGGTGAGATCCTAAGTGACTTAGTGAGCCGTTTTGAAATAAAAAATAAAAAGGGCTGGGGGTATAGCATGGAGGTAGAACACCCCTGGGTTCACTCAGCAGCACAAAAAAAATGGAGTCAGGCACATTTATCTCCTTATCCCTCTCTATCTCAGCCTCCCTCCCTCGCTCCCTCCCTCCGTCCCTCCAGGGACACTGTGTACATGCTTAGAGGCTGTGATGTCGGGCCAGGGCTTGGGAACAGAACACTGGGATTTGGAAAGGAGACCATGGGCATCTTCCATTCTCAGTCCCATCCCGCGGAATGCCCAGCAGCCTGGGCTCTTCGTCCCGTCCCCTGCCTCTTCTGGGTCCCCTGTCTCCTCCGTGGCAGTGGGGTGGAGGAAGGGAGACATCAGAAGAGATGGCGCCTCCGCCTCCGTCCTAGGCTTCAATGCTATCGCTTTCAGCCCTGGACTGAATGTGCTTTTAGACGCAGAAAAAAAAAAGTGCCCTTTGCACTGAGTGGGTCCACAGTCTCCTCTCCACTCCTTCCCTGGCTCCTAGAGAAGCCCAGGTCTTGTAAAAGAGGCCTCCTGGGCTCCGGAGCCTGCCTGCCTGGGTTCAAATCCCACTAGACTGCGAAGGTGGCTGGAGTCCCGGGAATCTCTTGTGTATAGTTGGGGAGGACAGACCATCCTTCCTCACGGAGCTATTTAGAGCTAACGGAGCCAGTGGAGACCCTGTTACGAGGGTCCTTGCCTGGCCTGTCATAAACGTTAACTATCCTGACACCTCACACGACATCAGATTCTGTGAGCCTAAAGTATCCACATCCCCTTGTGTAGACACAAGCAGGAGGCTTCCGAAAATATGAATGCAAAATCCTGGGGAGGAGGAGTCAGGCATGGTGGTGCGTAGAATCCCAGTACTTGGGAGGCTGAGGCAGGATTGCAAGGTGGAGGCCAGCCTCAGCAACTTAGCAGGGCCCTTAGCAAGTTAGTGAGACCCAGTTTCCAAATAAATAAATAAGTAAATAATAAATAACCTGCTTCCAAATAAATAAGTAAATAATAAATAAATAAATACTAAATAAAGTAGGGCTGGAGGTATAGCTCAGAGGTAGAATACCCCCAGGGTTCAAGCCCCAGTACCAAAAAAAAAAAAAAGGTCTGGGAAGAGGAGAGGGGGGCTGGGGTAGGGAAGGACACCTCTGCAGGCTGCCTCGGCTTTGAGATGGGAAAGGGTTTTGTAAGTCCAGGGCAGTCCAAGGACAGAAGGGAGCTTGGAAC
Organism: Glis glis; assembly: GCA_004027185.1. NCBI lineage: Eukaryota > Metazoa > Chordata > Mammalia > Rodentia > Gliridae > Glis > Glis glis. The sequence continues at coordinate 7,173 of PVJS01040885.1, forward strand.
ACCATTAGATGTCCCATTGGGATTGGAGAAGAGGGCACAGTTTTTGTCTTTTCAAACCAATTCCCAAGAGGCATGGGATCTGTGGCAACATGGAAAAGGGTCCGGAGGGTCCTGCAGAGGAGTGGATCCTGTCCCGTGGCCAAAAGGCCTTTGCGGGTGTCCCCGTCTCCATCCCTTCTCCCTGGCCTAGCTCGCTCTTCCGGCTTGGGGATTGCTGCCCACGGCCTGCAGTCCAGCTAGGCAGCGCCCTGGTTCTTGCTGCTAGAAAGATCTGGACACAGTAAATTCGGCCTGTGTCATCGGTCCACTGTTCACCCCCAAAAGAAAGACGGCCAGTTTCCCCTCGCCCCGCAGACTCAAGAAGCAGGTGACAGAAAACATTGGTTTAATGTAATTTCTATTACATCCACAATTGAACACTTTTTCCTCTAAAAGGATAAGGAGCATAATTTCCTCTTTCCCGGCGATCGTGTGAGCATGACCACCATATTTTAGTTTCCGACTTTCCTCCTTCCGTTTAGAAGTTATTGCAAGCTAGCGAAAAAGGAAGGGGTAGCTTGGATGGGTTGTGGGGAGCCTACGGCCACCAGAGAGGGGAGTAGATAGAAGGAGATTCCGGATTCCAACATTTAGGGTCCCTGGCAGCCCGAGTTTCCACTAAGACACCCGGTCGCCTGCGTGCACGCGTCCCAGGTCATGGCTCTGAACCCAAAGAGGACTTTTGCTTAAGATGAGAACCAATCTGGTACTAATCTTCGAATTTCTCCCCTGTTGAAAAAGGGGAGAGTTTAAAACTGCACCCGCCCAGGAGAAGGCTCCCGAAAGCCAAGGATGCCGGGCTGAAGCGCCAGGACGGGGCGCATTGGGTAAGGGTCCTCTTGCGCCCCTTTGTTGAGAGTGTGGGATCTGACTTTGGGGTTACCATGGTGACCAGGGCCCCCCTCCCCAGTGCCCTGGCAGAAACAACCACCAGGAAGTTTCCCATCCAGACTCTTGGTCGCTAGTGCCCCGCGGCGTGCCGCTATTTCACCCCAGTGTTTTTCCCGGTGTTATTTGGGCAGAAAAGCGGTGGGTCTTATGTTCCCGTTTCCAGATCCTTCTATCTGGGGGATGCCCCCCACCCCTTCCCAAAGGCCAGAAACCCAGCACCGGGAGGGCAGAGGGGACCAGCTGGGGCACCTTGGGCCTCGGCTGATGGAGAAGAAAAATTAGAGGTCTCGACCAAAGCAATCCTTCCACTTTGGGGTATGGCTGCCCTCGTCACCAGCACCCCCACCCCACCTCCCTTCACCTCTTCTATATCATTACTAGAGTTTTCACTCACAGCTCCAGGTGGGGCGGCGGCCTCCACCGCCTCCCCAGTGTGCCCGCCCGGCTCCTTAGCGGGACCTGGAGTCTCCGGTCTGGTGAATTTCTCCCTGAAAAAGATCCAGGGCTGCTATGACCAGCCTTGCACGTTGAGCTGGGCCATTTTGGCGACAACAAAACAGCGTTTTGGTTCTCTTGACCCAGGTAGGCCCAAATCCAAAAGTTGATCAGACCGTGGGCATGTCCCAAATCACTGGTCCAGCTCGTGTGAGCCCAAGATTGCTGGAATTTTGGGGTTGAATTGAGAGAGACCGATGTGAGCTTTCATAAGGGGGTAATTATTCCACAAGTGCCGGGCTGCGATCACCCTTGTTTTTTTTACCCCTCTGAGTTGTGGACTTCGGGGGGGGGCTCAGAAGGGGATCCCGGCCCTCCCCTTAAATACAGCACTTTATGAAACTTGGGATCTAGTTCTCTTGTGGGGGGGCTTGCGCGCTGGGGCCTGGCTGGCTGGAAAGGGGCCGCAGGCAGCCAACGCTGGGACTGGAGCATCTCTGGTTTTGAATCCGGCCCTTTGAGCGAGTGTAACACGTGTGGATTTAATTTCCCTTTCTTTCTTGCTTTTCTCCCCCCCACCCACCCTGCGAGGGAACAAGAAAAATAGTCTGCCGGTGTCGACAGCGCGACACTGTTCCCTTTGCCAAAGAAAATTTGTCTTTCCAGAGCCCCGGAGAACAGTGGGCTCCCAAGTTTCCATAGTACCCTTCAGTTGAGGGAGGGGGTGTCCAGACAGGCTCCCCGCCTGCACCCCAGGCCTGGCGGTATTAGCATAAGTCTTTATCTTGCAAAGCCAGAGCCTGGGAATTCAGTAGAAGTCCCCCACACGCACGCACGCTTTGGAGGCTGCTGACGGTGTAGACACGATGCCTACACCCGGAGGACTCTCAGCGTGTTCTGGGCTGCAGATATGGCTGGAATCAGCAGGCTCAGTGCATCCTATAGAAGTTCTGGATTCTGTCAGCCTGGACCCTCACCCTTCCCCACTGGTGATTTCCTAAACTGGAGGGAGCAAGGACAGTGGATCCAGTGTCACCAAGTGTCACGGGCACCCATCTTCTCTGCTCTTTAGGAGTGCGCGAATCCCGCGCATTCGTGTCCTCTCAGCTGGGTCTCAGAAAATGAATTCCCCCTTGCGTTTTTCATTTCATTGTCTTAGCAAGGAAAAAATAAACCACACACACACACACACACACACACACACACACACACACACTCATTCTCCAAACTTGGGGCGTAGGGAAGAATCTTTCCCAAGCACGTGAATACGGACATGCAGCGATACTAGTTCTTGGCGGTAATATAGAAGGGGGTAGTGCATGTTGAATAATGACGGTGGCGAGAACTCTTCCCACATACTCCGGGCAAAAGCGGGGAAGTAGGAGCTGAATACAACGGTGGGAAGGGAGATACTGTGGTTCTGGAAAAAATACAACAGCGCCAGACTGCACTAGGCGAGAGGGAAAGAGTCCTCCGGGGAAAGAGGGAACTTCCCATTCTAGGCGCGACCCTTTCCTTGCAAAACGAGTTGGTCAAAGTTTAGTTTTGTCGTCGTCGTTTCTATTGTTATAATCCTTACGAATTTTCCCACTCCCCCGTTGCACGTTCCTCTTACTGTTTGGTCCCAGAAGAGACCCGGGTGAGACAGGGACAGGAATAGGGATACGTGGACAGGGGAATGGAAAGCGAGTGCATTCTCGTTCAAGAGAAAAACAATGTCATTTTGAATGTGACTTTCTTTAAAAGGCAAAGGGGAAAAAAAACTAAAGCGAGTAAGATCGATAGCGATTGCGGTGTTTGGTTTGGGTTTTATTTATTTTTAATAACAGGGTCCCAGGCTTTCCTGTCCATTGCAGTATTAAAATCAGGGCGGGAATTTTGCAAAAGGAGAACAATACATTTTGGGAGCAGCCCGGGAAGCAACAGTTTTTGGCAAGAAGGAAGGGAGGTGTGTGTGGCGCTGCTGATGGCTGACTGCGCCCAAGATTAGAGGAAAGCATGGGAGTTCTGAAGTCCAGCTGCGGTTTTTCGTTCTCCCCGCGGCGCGGGCCCCCAAGCAAGCGCCGGGGAAAGTAGGGTCGGTGATGCAGGGCTGGTAGAGTCCTTTCCCAGCTGGTTCTCGACGCGGTTGCGCCCGAAATAAGAAAGAAGTTAAATGCAAAGGGAATCGCTGTTGCACTCGGAGTTGTCCTTGGCGTTTAGGCCCCAGTGGGGCCTAGGCCTCGTTGTCCCATTAACCTCGACCCAGAAGCCCCAGAAGCGAACCAGGACGACTGGGAACTCATCAGACTGGAGCCGGGACGGAGGATCTCGGGTCGCCTTCTGGGCATCGGGGAGCTAAGGCTGCATCGGACAGGCCTCAGATTGGGGGGGAAAGATAGTTAACTAACTGGGGAACCGAAAGCGAAGCTTGGCGAAACTTCTGCAGCGGGTCTGCGAGAAGGGACGCGCGCTGGGCGGGTTGGGAGCCCGAGGTCTGCAGCCGGGCGCTGGAAGCCCCTGCGCGCTCTCCCCGCGGGCCTGACCTTGGCTCCCGCGGCCGCTCGGCTGGCTGGCTGGCGGGCTGGCTGCGTCTCTGCACATTTCGCTCCAAGAACCGAGTAGACCGGGCCTGAAGCCAGGCCGTGCTGCGGAAAACCCTAGGCGTTGGGGACGCGCAAAACCCAGGATGGAACCCCGAAGCTGGGGACAAGTGCGGATGGAGAGTCCGGCTCCCTGGGGGCCCCCGGGCGGGGAACTTACCCTCGCCGAAGGCCGGGCGCTTGCTCGCTGGCTGGCTGGCTGGCTGCGGGGTCAGGCCTCGCTCCTGCTCGGCGCCGCCGGGGGCGTCTACGCGGGACGTTTCGCAAGTCTACGTAGCGGGTTTCCAAAGCCGTGCAAAAGCTTGCATGCATGCATCCGCGCCACCGCTCAGAAATCATGCCCATTGATCAGACTAGGAGTTGTAATTATTACAAAACAAAACGGAGTGTCTCGCCCCTCGGCGGGGCCCGGCCGCTATAATTTTTCTCTGCAGAAATCACCCATCCCCACCCCACCCCACCCCCATCACCCACTCGCACCCCGCCCCCGCCCCGCCGGGCCACTCGGGGACGAATCGCATCCCCAGACCTGGCTCCGGAGGGAGCATTCGCCGAATGGTCTTTCTCTCTGCAAGAAACACGGCGGGCAAGTCTCTCTCTCTCTCTCTCTCTCTCTCTCTCTCTCTCCTTCTAGGTCTCATTTCCCCCTTCGCGATAACCCAGCAATTACTTCTGTGCAGGTCTGCGGCCGGACCCTAAGTTGTTGTCGCGTCCCAAACATGCCCAGCTAGAGAGGCACCCCATATCCCTTTGCCAAGAGCTCCACCTCTGAAAATTTTAAGTTTTAAACAACAAGAATCCCTTTCTTCCTGCCAGAGACCTCATTTCCCTGGAACGACCCGATTTCTTCCCAATCTAGGATGAGGTGGGCTCCCAACCCACTCCGTGAAGATCCCCTCTCTCTGTTCCCCTTCTCTAAGAAAATCGACCTTTGGCTTTATTTGGGTCTTTTTTTCCTCATTTCCTCCCCCTCTCATTTCCCTGGAGAGTGTTAGGTTTGTTTATTTCTTTATTTATTCCCCGGGACCGAGGTGTCGGGGGACTTGTGGCTGCGCAGACCCGGGGACTGAGAGACCAAGACCGGGAGAAATTAACCTCCCTCGGCTGCCCCCAGTCAGGCGTGACAGCGCGGGCGGGTTGCGTGACTCGTGACGTAGCCACGTTCTATAGGTGCAGCGGCTGGTGAGATAGTCCGCATCGCCTGGTTGCCTCTTTATTTTATTGGGGTATGCCTGGTAATAAACAGTAATATTTAATTTGTCGGAGACCACAGACCAACTAAGAGCTGGGAGGTGCGCGCTCCTCTGGGCAGACTCTAGAAGCAGGCCTGGCCTAAAAGGGGTCTCTTTTGGGGGGTCCTTTCAAAAAATTTTCACCTGAACCCCCTGCCTCAGCGAGGCGTCACGCCTGGAAAGAAGTGGGATTTTCGGAGGTGAGTGTGGGTCCCGGAGAACTTTGGGGGAGGGGAATAGGTTTCTCTCCGTGCAGTTCCTGGGCCGCGAACCCTGCCTTTCCACCCCGGTTTGGCTTTGCAGAATCTCCCAGCCCAGCCCTGCAGCAGTTCTAGAACAAAATAAAAATGTGTTCTCTGACATTTCCCCCCTGTCACCTGGCAGGAATAGATATCAACCCCTCCAGGCTTAAAAATCCGATTTCTCTCGGTGGCCGGCGCAGTGCACCCGCCAAGAACCAGGAACTAAGCAAATCCGGCCGGGTTATTACTGGGGGGAGTCCAGACTCTCCTTCTCTGGGGACAGGCCTACAGATTATTTATGGGAATTAATTTCATCCGCAAATCTCTGCGAATTTAAAGGGCTTGGAGAGATCTTTCTGGATTTCCCCTTCCTTCTACCCGAGATGCAGAGATTCAGGCCCATCCTGAGTGTCCTCGATTTCCCCCCTCCGCCCGATGGATGTGGCCTCCTTTAACAAACCGGAGGTCTCGGCTGACATTTAAGGAAGAGGGAAGGTGTTTTCACAAATAAATAAATGGCTTTGGCCAAGGTCTGTTTGAAATCAAATCCGGAAGGTGGAGAGTTGGTGTTCTCCCCATTGCCCAACATTTAGGGTTGGACAGTCCACTCTGGGATTTTGCAGTAGTGGCTTGGGCTTCGGTGGAGCTGCCACTGGTGGTCTCCCCAGCATTTCTGCTCCCCATTCCTCCTTCCAGACCTTGGCTTGCAGGCCCAGGACTCTAACTGGAGGCCCAGAAAAGAACAGGACAAAGGGGTTCAGGAGGTGAGCATGGGGACACGGTGGCACTGCTGCTATTTCTTCCAAGGGCCAAGATTGGCGTCCCCCTCAGGGTCTGCTCACAAGGACTGTGTTTATGTTTCCATTGACCCCTGCAACTCCCCTCAAAATAATGCATTTCAGAGAGGGGAAGGGCTGGGAGAGGAGCTAACAGAGACAAACCCCCAGTCAGCCCCGGGACTGCACGATGCCTTTAATAAACATGGGTGCCTCCTTGTGTGTGTAGGAATTTAGCCAGGGTGGTCTGGTGGCCCCAACTGGTGTGTGTGTATGTGTGGGGGTGAGGACCCATGGTGACACCTGCAGTTGTGACCTCTATCCTAATGCACCTTTGCTCTGCTTTTATCCCCAGTCTCTGAAAGTGGGGGTGACAAGTGGGGGGACTGAGGAGAGATGTCAGGGCAGCCTCTGGCTCTGTCTGGCCAGGCGGGGTCACACAGCTTTCTGTCCCAGGTTAACTCTGGAGAGAGTTGCAGAGGCCTGTGGTGTGTGTGTGTGTGTGTGTGTGTGTGTGTGTGTGTGTGTATGCACTCCCTAGTGTGGTCAGATTCAGTTCTCTGCCGGGCCCCAACCCTGAGATTGCTGTACATCCTGGGGAGAAGCTGACCGGGTTTGCAATGATTTGTGTAGGCTTTTTGTTTTGTTTTGTTCTTCTTTGCAGTGGTGCTGGCTCCGAGCCCCGGAGGTGGACGGTGGAGGCTGGGGAAGGGCGCGGAGGGGAGGGGAGGGGGTGGTCGCCAGGTCTGGGTTGGAGAGACCGGTTGTGATTTGAGTGTTCAGGAAACCTAGTGGAAAAGTGGAAAGGTGGTAGAGGAGGGAGGAAGGGAGGGCGGGGAAGAGAGAGAGAGAGAGAGAGAGCGCTGTGCGAGCTAGTTGAATAGGCAATTTCAGTACTTTGTGAGCATCGAGGCAACCTAACGTCACCACACTCAACTGAGTTGGCTTATATTTCTGAGAGGGAGAGAGCGGGAGAGGGGGAGAGAGAGAGAGGGAGAGAGAGAGAGAGAGAGAGAGAGAGGAGAAAGGAGAGAGGAGAGAGACTCTTACCTCGAATTCCGGAACTTTAACCCTGAAAGCAGTGCTCAGAAAGGACGTGGACAAGTCCCTTGGCTCTCTCTAGCTCCCCAACTTGCCTTCCCTGGGGCTGCGAGGGAGGACGGCTGGCTGAGGTTGTGCAGTCCCGGGCTCCCGGGGAGCTGCCGTTTCGCGTTCCCCGGAGTCCTCCCGGCGCCTGACAACTTGCGAGTGTTTAGGAGAGCGATCGCCAGCCGAGGAGGAGGCGCGTGTTGGAGGTGGGCAGCCGCCGCCGAGGCTCCAGCGCGGGGTGCTCCTCCGTAGGCAGTAGTAGGCGCTCGGCTGGGCCAGTGTAAACCCCGGAGTCACCATGCCTGCACCCCCGCCGCCTCGCGGCCGGCTTCCCTGCTAGGAGCAAGAGGGGGTGCGGTGAATGCATTGGCTTCCCCGAGCGAGGTAATGGTCCCCGCCGATGGCCCGGGAGGCTGGGGAGGGAGCCTGCCGGCGCGGACCGTGGCGGCTCGGGGAGGCGCGAATGGCGGACTGCAGCCTGCAGAGCTCGGTTCGCAGAGACGGTACGCGGTTCCGAGCTCCCCGGCGAGCGGAGCCCGGGAGGCGGCCGCGGCTTGCAGGACGCGCGGCCTGGTTCTGTCAAACCGCATCTCGTTGGAGCCCGAGCTCCCCGGACTCGGGCCAGGGCGGTCGGCGTGCGCAGGAGCGCATGCGGGGCGCCCGGCCCTGCTTTCTTTTGTTGTGAACAGGCTGCGGGGCTGCGGTCACTGCCTCCCCCAAACCCCAGGGCGGAGGGGGAAGGAAGCTGCACGCCAGCCCGGCCTCAGAGCTGTCCTTCCTGGCCCCATGTTGAGGTCTGCAGCCACTACAGACCAGGATGGGTCGAGCCTTTTCCTAAGCGTCTGCTACGATGGTGGGGGGCAGAGTTTGCACCCCCTTCCCAGAATTTCCCCCCGTGCTTTGGGGCGGGTGGTGGTGGGAATCCCTATTTGGGAATGAAGAGAAGATTGGACGATCAGGGGGCAGCGGCTCTGCAGCGGGGACTCCGCGGGCTGCATCCTCGGTCGCTGCAGACCTGGGCCCCTCTCGGCGCCCTGCGGACCATCCGACACCAGGAACCCGGCATGAACCCGGGACGAATCTGTCCCTCCAAGCCCGAGCCAGGCCTACTGTCTGAGCCAACCAGGCCCGGCTGAAGCTTGGAGAAGCTCCCTGCGGCCTGGACGCTCGGAAAACAAGCCCGCTCTGGGCCGGAGAACCGAGAAAGCCCGGGGAGCGAAAACGACGCCCTCGCTGGAGCGCTGACGGAGCTTGAAGTCGCTGCTGTCCCCCCCAACCTGCTGCACGGCCGCTTTCCGCTTCCCCCCGCGGCCTTTGGTGTGGCTACTTTTTATTTTTTAATCAAGTCTTACTTAAGGTTGGGGGAAGAGGAGGGAGGAAATTTTTCTTTTAATTTTAAGGGATTTTTCGTTTTATGGCCTGAAATTGATCAAAGATGTCCCCGAATTCTCTTTGGAACCTGGTCCCTCGATTTGCGCATCTTTCCAGTGTTTTGGGGTGTTTGCAAGAGGCGGGTTATTCCAGGCAGCCTGTCTGCCGCAGGCAAATATTCCTTTTGTGAGATTCAATAAAGAGCTCTGGCGGCCTCCCGCCCGTTGACGGGGGAAAAGAAGTTCTCAGGATACCGGGTTTTTGTTTTGTTTTGTTTTTTTGGTTCCTACCCAATAGCTTCCAAAAATACCGAGGTCTTATCTTTATTGGCTCTTCCAGGAGTTCAGACAAATTTGACGGGCAGCTAGCTTATCGCGGAGAGCCTGCACAGGGGGGATGCGGGCCTCTTCTCCTCCCGGGCTGACGGAGGGGTCTTTCGCAAGAGGTTGTGCGTGGCCAGAAAGTAATAGTAATTATGATAATAATCATAGGACGTTCCGCAGTCTCCTTCAGCTGGGAGCGGAGGTGCTGGTAGCTGGAAATTGGGAGCCAAGGGGTTCCCTCCTGTCTCTGGGGCCCACGACCTCCAACTCTCTCTCCCTTTCTCAGGGCAGAACCCCGCGCCGGCACAGGGCCCCGGGCGCACCATGGCCGACGCAGACGAGGGCTTTGGCCTGGCACACACGCCTCTGGAACCCGACTCCAAAGATCTGTCCTGCGATTCCAAACCCGAGAGCGCGCTAGGGGCCCCCAGCAAGTCCCCTTCGTCCCCGCAGGCTGCCTTCACCCAGCAGGTAAGCAGACCTCGCCTGCCCGGGCGGCCCTTTGTGGACGCTGAAGCCGGGTTGGAGCGTCTCTGTTCAGCCTCTCCTGCAGGCGCAGGGAGGAGAGGAAAAATGCCCATAGCCTTTTCTTGTCCCCTTTTCTTGTTATTCCTACTTAATCCTGCCGTTCTCTGCCTTGTCTCCCCAATACTAGTATATCCCAATCCACTTTATTGTAACGATTATCTTTATGGCCTGAGGATTTTTGAAAGCTAGTTAAATTGTTGGAGAAATCTCAATTATCTGGCTATTTGGGGTCAGAAAACCGTGGCCCGGAGAATTCCTTTCCCTCTGCACTTAGCTGTAGAATTGGCCCTGAGCGCCTTATTAAGGGCTGGGTCAGCGGCTGCTGCAGGCCGGCGTGAGCGATGGCTTGACCCCTCTTTACATCTCTGTAGCCTCCGCCTCCGCCCGTCTCCAGCGCACCACCGTCTAGACCCGCGCGCAGCACCAAAGGGTTTGCAGCCGGGGTCGGGAGGGCTGGCGCGCCCTTGCCGGCCGAGGGGAGCACCCAGGGCTGGCCGGAGAGGGCACCCGGAGAAGCGGGCTCGCGGGGCTAGGCTGGGCCTGGCGCTGAGCGCCCCGAACCCCGGTGCACTGGGCGACCCTGGCGTAGCTGGGCACCAAGCGGTGTGACTCCAGTAGAGGAGATGTGTGCACAGAGCTAAGACCCTGCTTGGGTATTTCGACGTCCTCCCAGGCTTTGTTCGTAGACTTTTTCCTTTGTCTTCATGTTTCAGGAAAGTATGTGTGTTTTATAGAAGCGGCCAGTTGTGAGCACGCTTCGGAAAACTTAACAGATTTTTTTCCCCCTTTGGTGCTGGGGATTGAGCCCAGGGGCACTCTACCACTGAGCTACACCCTCAGCCCGTTTTTAGTCTTTTATTTTTGAAGACAGGGTCTAGCTAAGTTGCCCAGGCTGGCCTCCAATTTACCATCCTCCTGCATCAGCCTCCCAGGTAGCTGGGATTATAGGTGTATATTTTTTTCTTTTCAGAAAAAGCAAAAAACCCCACATTTTAAACAATTACTATGTCAAAACAAAGACTTTGTATCTTTTTTTTGCATTGGCTTTGTAAAATAACTTTTAGTTGAAAGCGAAGACTTTAAATAGTTTCAGCGGTGCCCCCATGTTAAAAAAATGCTGGAAGTGAACCGAGCTAGATGTGGTGAGGGCCTCGGAGGCTTATTAATGTAGGCATTGGGAATTAATTTTTATGTTGGACTGTGGCAACATATCCTAATATGAACACTTTTATATTTAAAATTCCACATATGGCTGGGCATGGTGGCGCATGCTTATAATCCCAGTACTTGGGAGGCTGAGACAGGAGGATTGCAGGTTCACGGCCAGCCTCAGCTGTTTCAAAAATAAAGAATAAAAAATAGAGCTGGGGGTGTAGCTTGGAGGTAGAATGCCCCTGGGTTCAATCCCCAGTACCGCAAAAAAAAAAAAATCTACATATGTTCATATTTACACCCACCATGATTGAGAATGAATGTGCCCCCACCCATGCACACTATTTGCACATCTGTATGTTGTTGCTGTTTTTTTTTTTTTTTTG
>PVJS01040886.1:0-18220 GCA_004027185.1 Glis glis
CTTTCTTTTACTTTTTTTTGATACTGGGGATTAAACCATGGGCGTTCTACCTCTGAGCCATACCCTCAGCCCTTTTTATTTTGAAATAGGATCTCATTAAATTGTGGAGGCTGAGCTGGGTGTGATGGCACACACTTGTAATCCCAGTACTTGGGAGGCTGAGACAGGAGGATTGCAGGTTCGTAGCCAGCCTCCACTATTTAGTGAGGCCCTGTTTCAAAATAAAAGAATAAAATAGGGTTGGGGATATAGTTCAGAGGTAGAATGCCCCTGGGTTCCATCCTTCGTACCAAAAAGAAAGCAGAGGCTGGCCTTGACCCTGTGATCCTCCTGTCTCAGCCTCCCAAGTACTGAGATTATAGGCATATGCCAGCACACTGGCAGCTCAGTTTCTTTTTGATAAGAAATCCAAATAAAAAAATCTGGTGCCCTGGCAGTAGTAGATTATCTTGTATGCTCTTAGGGTGTCCCTGATGGTTAGGGTCAGCCTGCCTCCCTCCCTCCCTCCCTCAGTGCTGGGGATCAAACCTAGGGCTTGTGCATTCTGGGCAAGCACTCTACCACTGAGCCGTACCCTCAGCCCCTCACCTTTTCTTTCTTTTTTCCCCATAATATTATTCTACATTTAATTTTTATCATTGATTATCATAAGGTGTTGTATCTATAGTTTAACCAGTTTCCCCAATAATATGTTTGAATAAATCCAATGGAACGAGCCATTTCAATTTAAATGGGTGCTATTTCCTGCTTTTATAATAATGATAATTGCCTTTCATGACACTCTACTAGAAGCCATCTTACGTTACTATTGTAAATCTAGTTACTCATTAAATGTGCTCAGTGGTCAATAAGTGGGCTCAGGTTATCATATAATAACTATTGCTGAGCCGGGCGTGGTGGTGCACGCTTGTAATCCCAGTACTTGGGAGGCTGAGACCGGAGGATCCGGGTTCACAGCCAGCCTCAGCTACTTAGTGAGGTCCTCCACAATTTAGCGAGACCCTGTTTCAAAATAATGAATAAAAAATAGGGCTGGGGGTGTAGCCCAGAGGTAGAATGCCTCTGGGTTCAATCCTGGTACCACCAAAAAAAAAAACAACAAAAAACAAAAAAACAGTACTGCTGAGCGTGGTGGCACATACCTGTAATCCCAGTACTTGGGAGGCTGAGGCAGGAGGATCACAGGTTTGAGGCCAGTGGAATAACTTAGGGAGGCTTTGTTCAAAATTAAAAATAGGGCAGCCGGGGTGGCGCACGCTTGTAATCCCAGTACTTTGGGAGGCAGAGACCGGGAGGATCCGGGTTTTGCAGCCAGCCTCTCTCTCTCTCTGTCTCTCTCTCTCTCTCTGTCTCTCTCTCTACTTAGTGAGGCCCTCTGCAACTTCGTGAGACCCGGTTTCAAAATAAAGTATAACAAATAGGGCCGGAGGTGTAGCGCAGAGGTAGAACGCCCCTGGGTTCAATCCCCGGTACCACACACACAAAAAAAATAGGGCCGGGGGTGTAGCTCAGAGATAGAATGCCCTGGGTCCAATCCCCGGCACCCCGCTCCTATACTATAGTACTGTTCCATTCAGGGGCTTCAGGTTGTCTTGGATTTCTTAGCACCCAGCTCATTTTTCACGGGAAACTGAGTCCATGTCCTGGGGAGAGAGCTGCTTGGGAAAGAGCTAGAAAACCAGATGATTCTCCTTATGATTAAAGCGAGGGAGCAGTAGGTGAGAGCGGCTGTCCTGTATCAAGGATAGAACCACTGGGTTTGCTTTGTTTTGCTTTCTTGGTACTGGGGATTGAACCTGGGGATGTTCTATACCTCTAAGCTACACCCCCTAGCCCTTTTTCTTTTTTTTTATTTTGAAACAGGGTCTGGCTAAGTTGCTGAGGCTAGTCTTGAGCCGGTGATCCTCCTGTCTCAGCCTCCCAAGTACTGGGATTACAGGTGTGCGCCACCATGCCCGGCACTACTATTTTAATCATGTTTACTTAGTGTCATTATTGGGGGGCAAGAAAAATATTGAGCTATATGTGAAGCTACTGTGCTTTTTCTAAGGCCTGGTAGCAGTTACCTTAATTTGACAAATTGTAGATGAGTATCACAACTCTTCTGAAAACTTCTTAGTTATAAAAATAATTTTTTTTTTTTTTTGGTGTGTGTGTTACTGGGAATTGAACTCAGGGGCATTCTACCTCCAAGCTACACCCCAGCCCTATTTTATTCTTTTTTTTTTTTTTTGTGGTACTGGGGATTGAATTCAGGGGCATTCTACCCCTGAGCTACACCTCCAGACTTTTTTTTTGTTTTGAAACAGGGTCTTGCTAGATTGTTGAGAGTCTCACTACATTGCTGAGGCTGTCATTGAACCTGTGATCCTCCTGTCTCAGCCTCCCAGGTACTGGGATTACAGGTGTGTGCCACTATGCCCAGCTATAAAAATAATTTCATGAAATTTTTACTTATTTTTACCCATTGTCTGATGATAAAATTTACCAAAGAACAGTCGCCATCACGTCTACTCTTTTAGCTGGTTCCTATGCATTAGAATGTCCTTGGCCAATTTTTCCTTGTACTGTTAGCAGATAATTTGATTCTTTACTTAGACAATACTGGAGATAATACTTAGTTATTTTGACAGAACATCTGACTTCCTCTCTTCCCCCATCACCAAAACCTGACTTTTCTTTTTTTGGGGGGGGGTACTGGGGATTGAACCAGGGGCATTCTACCTCTGAGCTCTAGCCCCCAGCTCTATTTTTTATTCTTTATTTTATTTTATTTTATTTTATTGTGGTACTGGGGATTGAACCCAGGGGCATTCTACCTCCAAGCTACACCCCCAGCCCTATTTTTTATTCTTTATTTTGAAACAGGGTCTCACTAAGTTGCAGAGGGCCTCACTAGGTTTCTGAGGCTGGCTGTGAACCTACAATCCTCCTGTCTCAGCCTCCCAAGTACTGGGATGCTTGTGCCACCACGCCTGGCCTGCTTCACTTTTGTTTGTTTCTTGTTTTGCTCCAAACTTCACTAATTTGTGCTTGATGAATGTGATAATGAAATTTTCTTCTATAAGACAAAACTTTCTTGGGCCCATGTACCTTACCTGTGACAATAGCAAGGTGTGTGTCCTATTTTTTATTCTTTATTTTGAAGCAGGGTCTCACTAAGTTGCTGAGGGCCTCACTAAGTAGTTGAGGCTAGCTGCAAACCTGCGATCCTCCTGCCTCAGCCTCCCAAGTACTGGGATTACAAGTGTGTGCCACCGCGCCTGGCTCCACCCCTAGCCCTTTTTATTTTTTATTTTGAGATGGAGTCTTTTTAAGTTGCCCAGGCTGGCCTCGAACCTGTGATCCTCCTGTCTCAGCCTCTTAAGTATTGGTATTACAGGTGTGCACCATCACACCCAGCTTAGCAAGAAGCCTTTTCTGGGGGTTTTCTCTAGTTCTTTTCCTGCCTTTGTCTGGTTCCCAGGGGCAGCGATGTCACTGCTGGTGTGGGCAGTAGTGACCAGCTAAAGGTCCCTGCGAGGGGGCTGGGCAGGGCTTGCTTTCTGAGGCCTGGGAGCCCAAGGTGAGGAAGGAGGTGGCTCTGGAATTCTTGGCTGCCATCCTGAATCCTGGGGTTGGGGGGTTTGCACAGTGCATACCACAGGGCAGGTGTGTGTGTGGGGTTGTTGAAAGCCAGCTGTACCAGATCTCTGGTGACCATGGACATTGGCCCAGCTGTGCTCTGTCAGAAATGACCGCACCCACATCCCTTCCTCCTGCCACCTTTAAACATTAACTGGTGGGAGGGCATGCTGGCTTGTACTTGCTGGTGAGCTGAGGGTGCCTTTCTTCCCAGGCTTGGCACCGGGCCTTGCTCAGTCTGGCGGCCCTGTGCAGTGTGGTGTGCAGCCTGCTTGCAGTCCAAGCCAGTGGCCTTATGCTCCTCTTCAGGCGGCTCTGCGAGCAGACCTCTCACTGAGCACCGCCGTGGGAGGCTGTGTGCTCGGAGCTGAGCCTGCCAGATCCCCAGGGCTTCTCCCCTCCTGAGAGAGGCGGGCCCTTTCAGTGCTCAGCCTCCCCAGCAGTGCAGAGCTGGCTTGTTGAAAGGTCTGGGCGTCGACACAGCACTCCTGTTCTCCCTCTCTGAAGGCCCTTTATGCTGGCATGAATTCCTTTTCTCATGGAGATCTGAAAGCTCTTTTGACTAAATGGGTCACCTTTCAGGGTATTTTCATAAGGCTGGTCAGCTTTTGCCATGCCAGACAACTTTTCTGGAATTTCCTTTCAGATAGAAAGGCAACCAGTGAGGTTGGAATTATTTGGAACACAGGGTGGAATTTTGGCACTGGCACTATATAGGGAAACGGGTGGGGATTTGTGGCAGGGACTATGTAAATTTGCTGCGGCACATAAATTCAGATTTGAAGATGCAAAAAGGCAGGCAGCAGGCAATTTTGCTACTACAGACAGAAGCGGTGTTCCTGGTGTTCCTTTCTGCTTCCAAAGGAGTGTAGTCGACTGCCTGAGACACAGGCCCCCCATGGAGGCTGGGGAGGGAAGGCTTTCTGTGGCTCCTATCAGTTTCTCCATCTCGCCTGTGACCCCAAGAAAACAGTCCAGTTCTTATCATGCTGGTACTGCACTTCTGTGAATCACCCTGACTTCCCTGCACCTCCCCGGAGTGGCTTATCAGATTCCAGGGAAGCTAGAATGATTTGGCATTCAACATCCAGTCTGGCACTGCTGGGGGTGGGGCTTCTTGCCCAAGAAAAAAGCAATGGTCCCCTTGGTGGTCAAGTAGCCAGGGGCAGGGAGGGGTGGACAAGCTCTTCCCCTTGGGGGACTCCAGGGGCAGAGACCCTAAAAGACCTCTGTGACTTGGCAGTTCTGTTAATTGCTGGGTTCTGTTTCTCAAAAGAGACAGAGGTGCGCGCTGGAGGGTGGGATGCGCTGCTGGGAGTCAGGGGTCTTCAGCGGACCTTCTGGCCATCGCGGGGCAGAACCCAGACAGTGTTCTGAGCGGAGGAGCCTTGCAGCTCTTGGCTGGAAAACGCCTGTGTGGTGGCTTGTCACATTCCTCATGTCCACTGAAGGAGGCAAGCTGTCACCTGGGCGCCTCTGTTGGGGAGCCTTTTACCTTTTACCGGAAGCCGTCCAGGGTCACGTTACACTTCCTGCAGGCCTGCCTCTCTCAACCAAACGGTCTCTCGGTCCCTTGTGCCTGGCTCTCTTGTTTGACATCCACAGGGAGTTGCTCCTCCTGGTTTGGAGGCCCAGGCTGGGCCTTCACAGCACTGTCTGGGAGCTGACTTGGTTCTCTAACCTCCTTGTCTTCTCCCTTCAATCATCACTGCTCCAGGGGCTGGGACTGTGTCTCCTGTTCACCTCTGTGGCTCTGAACTTGGCACTTAGTAGGAATTTAATAAGTAATTTATTAAGCTGGGTGCGGTGGTGCACACCTGTAATCCCCGTACTTGGGAGGCTAAGACCAAAGGATCGCAGGTTCATGGCCAGCCTCAGCAACATCCGAGACCCTGTTTCAAAATAAAAAATAAACTAGGCCTGGGGGGGTAGCTCAGAGGTAGAATGCCCCTGGGTTCAATCCCTAGCATCACAAAAAACAAACAAAAAACCCCAAACTTATTGTATAGTCTCCAGAATACAAAGTCTGGTACACTGACTTGTCTGCAGTGTGTCTGTTTAGAAGTACAAACAATGGTGTGTTGCAGCCCCATAGTGAAGTGGGGATAATGCTTAGTGAACAGCTGGGTCTGATGTACCATTGGATTACCTGGTGCTTGGAACTGTGATGCTGAACCTAAAGAACTCAGCACTTGCCAGGTGTGGTGGCACATGCTTGTAATTCCAGTACTTGGGAGACTGAGACAGGAGGAGCGCAGGTTCACAGCCAGCCTCAGCTACTTAGTGAGGCCCCCTGCAATTTAGTGAGACCCTGTTTCAAAATAAAGAATAAAAAATAGGGTTGGGGGTATAGCTTGGAGGTAGAACGCCCCTGGATTTAACCCCCAGTTCCGCAAAAATAAATAAATAAATAAATAAATAAATAAATAAAAAGCATATATTGATCTGGGTATGGTAGCATATGCCTGTAATCCCAGTACTTGGGAGGCTGAGACAGGAGGATTGCAGGTTCAAGGCTAGCTACAGCAATTTACTGAGGCCCTCAGCAACTTAGTGAGACCCTGTTTAAAAATAAACAGTAAAATAGGGTGGGGGGTATGGCTCAGAGGTAGAACGCCCCGGGTTCAATATCCAGTACCACCACCACCACCAAAAAAAAAAAAAGTGTATATATACTGAGGACATTCTGAGTATCAGGCATTGTGATAAACACTTCTCAACAATAATTAAAGGAAACCTCACAGTAGCTCTAAGACGTAAGCATTGTAATCCCTGTTAACAGATGAGGAAACTGAGGCATGCCCAGATTGGCCAGTGATTATGTGCTGGCTATTACTCAAATCTTCTTCTGAAGTTTTTTTGTTTTTGTGGTGCTGGGGATTGAACCCAGGGGCATTCTACCTCTGAGCTACACCCTCAGTCCTGTTTTATTTTTTATTTTGAAACAAGATCTTGCTAAATTGCTGATATCCTCACTAAGTTGCTGAGGCGAGCCTTGAACTTGCTATCCTCCTGTCTCAGCCTCCCAAATCCTGGGATTACAGGTCTTTGCCACCACGCCCAGCTCTTCTGAAGGTTTTAATCCTCCTGTCCTAGTGCTTTTCCTAAATAAAGCCATCAGGTCAATATATATATATATTTATTTTTATTTTTTTTTTTTTGCGGTACTGGGATTAAACCCAGGGGAATTCTACCTCCAAGCTACACCCCAGTCCTATTTTTTTTTAATTTATTTTGAAACCAGGTCTCACTAAGTTGCGGAGGGCCTCACTAATTAGCTGAGGCTGGCCGTGAACCCGGATCCTCCGGTCTCAGCCTCCCAAGTACTGGGATTACAAGCGTGTGCCACCATGCCTGGCTCCATTATTTTTAATTTATTTGTTTTTGTGGTACTGGGGATTGAACCTAGGGTGTTCTACCTCTACGCTACATCCCCAGCCATATTTTATTTTATTTATTTATTTATTTTTGCGGTACTGGGGATGGAACCCAGAGGCATTCTACCTCCGAGCTACATCCCCGGCCCTATTTTTGGTTCTTTTTTTTTTTTTTTTTGCGGTACTGGGGATTGAACGCAGGGGCGTTCTACCTCCGCTCTATGCCCCCGGCCCTATTTTTTATGCTTTATTTTGAGACCGGGTCTCACAAAGTTGTGGAGGGCCTCACTAAGGAGAGAGAGAGACAGGGAGAGAGAGAGTGAGAGCCGAGGCTGGTCCCAAACCCGGATCCTCCGGTCTCCGCCTCCCGAAGTACTGGGATTACAACCGTGCGCCACCACGCCCGGCCTTGGTTCTTTATTTTGAAACAGGGTCTCACTAAGTTGCAGAGGGCCTCACTAAGTAGCTGAGGCTGGCCGCGAACCCAGATCCTCCTGTCTCAGCCTCCCAAGTACTAGAATTACAAGCGTGTGCCACCACGCCCAGCTCTTATTTTTTATTTTGAAACAGTCCTGCTAAATTGGTAAGGGTCTGGCTGAGTTGCTGAGGCTGGCCTTGAACCTGGAATCCTCCTGGGATCCTCCTCCGAAGTACTGGGATTACAGGTGTGTGCCACCATGCCTGGCTTCTGTCTTATTTTATAGTACTAGGGATTGGATCCAGGGGTATTATACCTCTGAACTGTATCCCCAGCCCTTTTATTTTGAAATAGGGTCTTGCTAAGTTGATGAGGCTGGCCTCAAACCTATGATCCTCCTGTCTCAGCCTCCCAAGTGCTGGGATTATAGGCATGCACCACTGCACCTGGCTAGCTCAGCATGTTTTTGAAATTCACTTCCAATGCGTCTTTTGTTTATTAAACATTTATATTTGTAGTGCTTAACTTTGCAAAAAATTTCAAGAACACAGAAAAGCATATCAAGAAAGAGTGTCTAACCGTGACGAATTTCAGTGAATCTTTTTCTACTTTCAGAGAATTTTGCTTCAGTTTTACTTTCAGGGAGTTTTGATCAGAATGGGGAAAGGGGAGATTCATTTTCTCAGGAAAAATAGAGACTGTGGACTGGGAACATCTTGTGAAATCATTTTGGTAATACTGATGGTTGTAACAAGACTCACCCCGCGTTTTAATGCTGAGATTTGGCTAGTATTAAAATTGGAGGTCTTATTGGGTCTCATTATGGTTTGGAAATCTCCCTTGGTCCAGAAATATGTTTTGGTCAACCATGGAGCCAGAGTGTTGCAGCCACTTTCTGTGTCTTTAAAGTTTTTAGGACCACTTTTATTGGGAATGCCAGGGTCTGTTAATAACAGTTATTATGTTGATAACTACTGTGTCCTTGTCTCTTGGTAAGCCCAGCATAGAAACTCACTTAGATTTTGGTTGTGTAGCTCCTCCCGCCGTTTAAACATGTTTCAAAAGTGACCCTCACAGGATGTAGTTAGGCAGCTCGGTTCACCCTTGCCTGCTCGGGAACCTTCAGAAGTCTGAAAATTATATGCAGCCCCACGGTCCTCCTGGTATTGGTCATTTGGAGGTACCATTTTCCCATTAGTCCCCAGGACACCAGGCCTATGGAACCATCCCGTTGCATCCTTGTTTGAGGCGAAGGAGATGGAATGAAAAGCTCTTCTGGATACAGATCGAGTCTCTTCCTGGATACTTAAGAGTGTGGGTTAGATAGACCCTGCCACTCTCTAGCTGGGAGACTTGGGGCAGTATCTCCCTTCCTGGTGTTGTTGGGGCTACAATCCCCAACACTGGGCACTTGGCCCAGTCCTTGAGTATCATAAGTGCCCACGAAGCCGGGTGTGGTGATGCATGCCTGTAATCCCAGTACTTGGGAGGCTGAGACTGAAGGATAGAGGATTCGAGGCCAGCCTCAGCAATTTAGTGAGAACTTCAGCAACTTAGTGAGACTTTCAGCAACTTAGTGAGACCCTGTTTCAAAATAAAAAATAAAAAGGGCTGGGGGTATAGCTCAGAGGTAGAATGCCCCTGGCTTCAATCCTCTGCAACACACACACACACACACAAACACACACACACACACACACACACACACACCACACACACACACACACACAGTTGAAAAGTCATCATGCCCACCCTCCTTTCTTCTTTCTCCTCCCTCTGGAGCCCTCTCTCCACTGACCCTGGACCTGAAGAAGGACCCTGGACCTTACTCAGTCTGGAGGAAATAGTAACCTAATTATCTAGGTAGGGAAGAGGTAAAGGTAGAGATATGTTAAAAAATTGGTCAGAGATGCCTCATACTTAAAAAGATTACTTTCAAAAGAAGTCACCTGAGTTTTTGTAATCCTCTTCCTCCTCCTTTGTATCTTTTGTGGTACTGAGCCCTATTTTATTTTTATTTTGAAACAGGGTCTCAGTAGATTGATGAGAGTCTCACTACCTGCTGAGGCTGTCCTTGAACCTGCAATCCTCCTGTTTTAGCCTCCCAAGTACTAGGATTACAGGCGTGCACCACCATGCCTGGCTGAATTTTTGTAATTATAATAGTTTGACTAACTATTGGGTGGGGGTCATGGGTCAGTCGCATTTTCTGGTCTTCTAGCCATCCTTGCTTTATGGATAGAAAACAGATGCCAACCTTTTTTTCTTTTTTTGGTAGTGGGGATTGAACCCAGGGGCATTCTACCTCTGAGCTACTCCCCCAGCCCTATTTTATATTTTATTTTATTTATTTATTTATTTATTTTTTTGCGGTACCGGGGATTGAATGCCAGGGGCGTTCTACCTCCGCGCTACACCCCCGGCCCTATTTTTTTATACTTTATTTTGAAACCGGGTCTCACGAAGTTGCAGAGGGCCTCACTAAATAGAGAAGGAGAGAGACAGGGAGAGAGAGAGAGAGAGAGAGAGAGAGAGCGAGCTGAGGCTGGCCGCGAACCCGGATCCTCAGGTCTCCGCCTCCCAAAGTACTGGGATTACAAGTGTGTGCCACCATGCCCGGCCTGTTTTATATTTATATTTTATTTTGAAACAGGGTCTCACCAAGTTGCTGAGGGCCTCCCTAATTTTCTGAGGCTGGCTTTGAACCTGTGATCCTCCCTTTTTAGCCTCCCAAGTGCTGGGATTACAGACGTGTGCCACAAAGCCTGGCTGCCAGCTGTTCTTGATGGCTTTCTTTACTTTTCTTCTTGCCTGTTTGGCTTACTTTTTTTTTTTTTAACTAGTTCCTTTGCCTTCTTCCCATTGTTTTTTTGTTTGTTTGTTTGTTTTTTTTGCAGTACTGGGGATTGAACCCAGGGGCATTCTATCTCCGAGTTACACCCCCAGCCCTATTTTTTATTATTTATTGTGAAACAGGGTCTCACTAAGTTGCGAAGGGCCTCACTAAATTGCTGAGGCTGGCCGGGAACCCGGATCCTCCTGTCTCAGCCTCCCAAGTATTGGGATTACAAGCCTGCGCCACCACGCCCGGTTCTATTGTTTTCTTAATTGTTTTTTCTCACTATTTGCAGTGTGGTGGGTTGAACCCTTCCCTTTCTTTCTTTAATCCTTCCCTTTTGTTTCTTGGAATGTGCTCTCCTCCCTTTCTTTCCTGTTTTTGCCTTTTTCTGGACCACCCAGGAGAGAGGGTCTCCTGACAGTGGGTGTAGTTGTAACCTGGTCTGTGTGTTTGTTCCTAGATCCAGCCTTGGCTCTGCCCTTTGTAGCTGGCTGACCCCAGGAAGCTGCTTCCCTCCTGGAGGCTGCCTTCTCTACTCCAAATGGGGCAGGGAATGCTCTGCTGGTGGTGGATGGGCCTGTGGCCCCAGCCTCTCAGGAGGGAGGCCCAAGAGAGGCCAAAGAAGCAAAGAAGCAGGAGGATTACTTGAGCCCTGTGAATTTGAGACAGAGACCCTGTCCAAAACCAAAACCCAAACCAACAAACAAACAAAGCTCCCCCCTTAGAGTTCTGAGGAAAAGTGCCTGGCTTATAGTAAGTGCTCAGGAGATGACAGCTGCTGCTGTCGCTGCGGTGAGGGCCTGGCCTCCCACTTACCCTTGGAAAGGTAAGCCTTCATGCTCATCCTCTTCAGGGCTTGGTGGAGGAGACACAGAGGGGTGAGGGCGTGGGGTGCAGTGAAAGAGCTGTGCCTGCTGCCTTGTGCTTTGATCTGGAGTAAAGGGACCTCTGCAGGCTGCTCCCACCCCAGCAGCCTGGCCGTCCCTGCCCTGGCCTTGGGCGCTGCTTTCTCTCCCTTCTAACCCTGCCCCTTTGACATCTGGGATCTTGCTTTGCTGGGCCCGCCCGCATCACCTGCCAAGATCTTTGCTCCCCTGGGTGTGGCCCTAACTCCAGCACTAGCCAACATCTGGTCTTGGAGCTGGCGACAATTTTTTTTTTATAGTAGTCCTTGGAAACTACCCTATGCATCCAGGTTGCTGGGCCAGGGTGGTCAGAGGAGGCTGGCAACTGTGAATTCTGTGGCCGCTGAGGCCAGAAAGGAGGTGGGAGTGGGGACGCAGCTTTTCTCAGTTCTGTTGAGTTGGGCTGGCGTTCCCCTGCCAGGCTGGAGTGATCTGCCAGTGTCTCACATAAACCACCTGCGTCCTCCATTCGCCCCTTGAGTACAAGCTGCCTGCTGAGTCCATATTTCTAATGCTGCAGCTTTTCAGGTCATCTCTTCTGGGGACAGGGAACACCCAGCACCGTTCCCAAAGGTAAGAGTTGGTGAAAGTTTTACTTGAGTGAGTGACTAATGCAGATCTTTGGTTTTAACAATGGGAAGAAATTAGTCAGCCCACGTGCTTTTTCCATGCGACAGGGCAAAATGTAGACACTTGCACAATGGCTTTTGTTTCTCTGGCTGTTAAAGTTGACTCTCAGGTGTTATCAATAAGATCAGCAGGTGTTAACCCACTGTCCTTCTGTAGACCAGTTGCTGGCCCTGGGAAAAGTCCAGGGCATGCCGGATTTGGCAAGATTGAGGGTCCCAAGCTGCACGCCTGGAATCCCAGCGACTCGGGAGCCTGAGACTGGAGGATGGCAAGTTCCAGGCCAACGTGGGCAACTTAGTGAGACTCTGTCTAAAAATAAAAAAAAATAATAAAAAAGGCGGGGTATGTAACTCGGTGGAAAGCACCCCTGGGTTCAGTCTTTAGCACATGTACAAAAAAGGATTGCGGTCCCAGGCAATAGCAGGACTCAGACACTTATTTCCACACCTATTTCTACCACCACTAGGAGGCTGGCCTCGAACCTGCAGTCCTCCTGTCTCAGCCTTCCAAGTACTGGGATTATAGGCAAGCACTACCGTGCCTGGCTTGAACCTTTTTCGCCACCTGTGAAAAGGGGGAACCGGACTAGGTCTCTGTTTCCCAAACTTCAGTCATTCATCAAGGAACCAACCACCCTTCCTATTTTGCCATATCCTATGGCTGTCACTCTTTCAGTTTTCACTCAATATTAGTTTCCCCTGCAGCTGACTCACTTTTACAACAGATGTATTTGAAAAGGAGACTTCGTGTCACTACCCTAATGGAAAAGCGGTGTCACTAAGTAAATGGAAGGTAACCATAAATAAACCCAAACAGTGCCATCAGGTCCCAGCCAGCCCTCGCCTGTTCTCAGCAAGATGCCTCCTGTCTTTTGGTTAAAAGGGGAAACTAGCAAGTGATGGAGAAGTGTTAGAGGTCGCCTCGCCCCACACTAAGGCTTTCTCCTTGACCTACTCAGAGGGATTGAGAAAGGATTGGCATTGGAAAGAGAATCACACCTCTGTGAGGCCAAGTGGCTGAAACAGTGTCACCAAGAGCTTGGAGGAGGAGTGTCCGTGGTCTGCCTTATCGATGGTTTGGCTTTCCATGGCTTTAGTTATCTGCAGTCCACTGCAGTCTGAAAATACTAAATGGAGCGGGGTGTGGTGGTGCACACTTGTAATCCCAGTACCTGGGAGGCTGAGATAGGAGGATTGCAGGTTCGAAGCCAGCCTCAGCAACTAGCAAGACCCTGTTTCAAAATAAAAAATAAAGCAGGGTTGGGGGTGTAACTTGGAGGTAGCAAGCCCCTAGGTTCAACCCTTAGTAACACACACACACACACACACACACACACACACACACATATTAAATGGAAAAATCTAGAAATAAACAATTCGTAAGTTTAGACTGTGCACAGTTCTTAGCAGCGTGGTGAGATGTTGTACTACCCCACTCCATTCTGCCCAGAACAGGGGCCATCCTTTTTCCAGCATATCCACCTCCCACCGGACTGTCCCAATATCCCAGTGCTTGTGTTCGGGTAACTCTAATTTTCCTAACAATGGCCCCAAAGCACAAGAGCAGAGATGCTGGCAATTCGGATATGACCAAGAAAGCCAAAACGTGCTTCCTTTAAGTGAAAAGGTGAAAGTTCTTGAGTTGAAAAGGCAAGACAAAAACTTGTATGTTGAGGGTGCTAAGATCTAAAGTAAGAGCAAATTTATTCCTGAAGTTGTGGAGAAGGAAAAAGAAATTTGTGCTAGTTTTACGAAGCACCTCGAACTACAAAAATTACAGCTGTTGTGCATGATAAGTGCGTAGTTAAGATGGAAAGGCATTAAATTACAGGGCTCAGTACTATCTGCGGTTTTAGGCATCCTCTGGGGGACATGAATGGATCCCCATGGATAAGGAAGAACTACTGTCTAGACACTTTGAATACTTGTGCAACCTTTAACGTGCTGGGGTGTCGAGGGGCCGGGAGGATGGATGGGGAGGAGCTTCGGAACTTTGTCACTGACCTCAGGTTGTTAGTGGTCTCGGAGGAGAGAGGCAGTCCTGGGAGTAGATTGTATGTAAATGAAGAGCAGAGCAGGCTACAGAGGTTTATGTAATGGGGCTGTGAAATAACTATCCTTATCCCCTAAAAGCTGATTTGAGTTTTGGGCTCTCTTGGAGTCTGTGTTCATTGTAACTAGATAAGATAAAACAAGATGTCCTAATACATTCTTTGCAACACTCATTTTCACCCCCTCTCTCAGATTAGCATGTCCTGTAGTTTCTGCAAAGCAAGATACACACCAGGAATGGACCTCTGAAATACTCCATGCTATTAATCTCTAGGAAGGGATGGCATTCTTTGAGGTACTGGGATATGAGGCTGAGCGGTTTTTCTGTCCATCTGATAGATTCAGGCACCATTCACTCCTCTGGAGTTTCTGGAAGGGAAGTCCTGGTTAAGAATGAGGATCTGGAGCTGGGTAATCCCAGTATTTGGGAGGCTGACACAGGAGGAGCATCACATGTTTGAGGCAAGCCTCAGCAATTTAGCGAGACCCTCAGCAATTTACTGAGATCCTGTTTCCAAATAAAAAATAAAATAGGGCTGGGGATATAGATCAGAGGTAAAGTGCCTCTGAGTTCAATCCCCAGTACCACCAAAAAAAAAAAAAAAAAGAAGGAAGGAGGGAGAAGGAGAGTCAGGCAGCTCTGGGTTGAGTCTGGGATTTGCTGTGGGACCTACAGTTGAGTTACATGATTTCTCTGGAGCCGCGGTGCTCGCTGCTGTCATCTGTAAACTGGGGATAATCATAGTCTCTACTGCAAGAGTGGGTGTGCAGGTTTAATGAGCTACATTTTGTGAAGTGCTTGGCACATGGGAAGTAGTCAGGAAGTGCTCATAGGTGACTCCACAGGTCTCATTGAGAGGGTCAGGTTTAGACCACTCTAGGCTGGTAGTGTGCGAGGCAAAGAGGGTGTCAGAGTTGGGATTTGGTTAGATCATGCAGCCTGGCATGAGGATATTCAGAAGGGAGATGGAGTTTGGGGCAAATGGTGCTCTGCCCCTAAGATAACTGTGTATGGGTTGAATCAGGATGAAATGGAAAGCAAGAGGAGCCCTCGAGGGAGGTGAGGCAATTAGGATTCTTGAAGCTGCAAGCAACTGATGAAAAACTGGCTCATAGAAGGAAGTTGACTGGCTCATGTCAGCAAGCCTCAGCGCGTGGGTTATAAGTTTTAGGAATCCAGGCTCACTGATGACACTGAGGACTTAGGTCCTTTGGGCCTCTGCTCTGTTGTTTTCATTAATCCTTAAACTGGTTCTTTGGTGGTTTTCCCATCGCAGAGAGTTGCTGGGAGGTTGAGAGATTGTTCCTGGGAGAACCCTCCTGGGAGATTAAATCCCCACTACCACACACAAAAAAGTGTTTTTTTTTCTATAAAAATGGGAATATTGATTGTGAGAGAGGAAAAAGTTTCCTACATTCTCATTGCCCAGAGAAAACAAAGGGATTGTTAACAATCCCCTCCAATTTTCTAAATACACACTATTTATTAATTGCAGTACTGGGGATTGAACCCAGGGTGCTCTTCCAATGAGCTACATCCCCAGCCCTTTTTATTTTATTTTGAGACAGGGTCTCGCTAAGTTGCTCAGGCTGGCTTTGAATTTGCAATTCTCCTGCCTCAGCTTCCTGAGTAGCTGAGATGACAGGCACGTGCTGCCATGCCTGACTAAATATCATTTAAGACAGGATTTTTAAATGACTCCCCAATCATTTTAAAATAAGTTGTGCCGGGCATGGTGGCGCACGCTTGTAATCGCGGAGACAGGAGGATCCGGGTTTGCGGCCAGCCTCAGCGCTCTCTCTCTCTCTCTCTCTCTCCCTCCCTGTCTCTCTCTCTCTCTACTTAGTGAGGCCCTCCGCAACTTTGTGAGACCTGGTTTCAAAATAAAGTATAAAAAATAGGGCCGGGGGTGTAGCGTGGAGGTAGAACGCCCCTGGGTTCAATCCCTGGTACCACATACACACACACAAAAATTAAAATAAGTTGTGTCATTAAAGTGGAATACAGATCAATAGAAATAAATTCACTAGAACTGTGCTTAATTTGGGTTCTCCTAAGAGTAGGGCTGACACGGACCACAATCAAGTGGTAGAGGTGTTTTATTTTGAGAGGTGGCCCTAGGAAACAGAAGGACAGGAGGAGTGAGAGAGGCAGAAAAGGAGGAAAAACCAATGTTAGGATGAATGACCAAGGCCGCAGCTGTGGGCAGCGGATGCGGGGTTCTGCTGGGTCCTCCTTAGCCGTGTGCAGGCGCCTCTGCGTTGTCCACCTGGGGTAGGACAGGAAGCTGGGGATCTCTGGCTCCTGTTCACTAGCAATGGAAGCATTCATTTCTGA
Source organism: Glis glis (assembly GCA_004027185.1). Taxonomy (NCBI): domain Eukaryota; kingdom Metazoa; phylum Chordata; class Mammalia; order Rodentia; family Gliridae; genus Glis; species Glis glis. The sequence continues at coordinate 16,183 of PVJS01040886.1, forward strand.
AACTTCCAGGCTGGGTGCTCATGCATATGTAGAAAGGAAGAAGAAAGGCTTGTGTTTGGGTTGGTTAGGTGGTCCTGGGAGGTGATCTGAGCTGGCACAGAACCGTCCACTGCATCTGTGGCTGAAATCCCATGTGGGCCAGGGGTGGCGGGCAGCAGAGGACTCTCCACATGCATCACCCTGGGCCATTTTACAAGCATAATGTGGAAAGCTAAAGCAGACCACAGAGAGGTACATGTGCTGTGATACTGTGTACATAAAGCCTTGTATGTGTGATCGAAATACAGATGCGTTTATGGCGATGATCACTGGCAAGCTTAGGATGGTGGTTGCTGGGGTATGTGGAGGGAGAGGGGCATGCATCCACAAAGAGGTGTGCAGGGCTGTTTGACTCTGTAACATTTCCTCAGTAGCATGGTAGTTATACGGTATTATTTCCTGCCCCCTCTTTGGTGTGTTCTTTGGGAATATTTCTATTTATTTATTTATTTATTGTACAGGAGGATCCAGGTTCGAGGCCAGCCTCAACTACTTAGCGAGGCCCTCCGCAACTTAGTGATACCCTGTTTCAAAACAAAGAATAAAAAACAGGGTTGGGGATATAGCTCAGCTGTAGAATACCCCTGGGTTCAATCCCCAGTACCGTAAAACAAAACAAAACAAAAACCCCCAAAACAAAAAACGTATATTGGCTGAGCCGGTTGTAGTGACACGTAACCTGTGATTCCAGTACTTGGGAGGCTGAGACAGGAGGATTGCAAGTTCAAGGCCAGTCTCAGCAACTTAGTGAGGCCCTCAGCCACCTAGTGAGACCCTGTTTCAAAATAAAAAATAAAATAGGGCTGGGGGTGTAGCTTAGAGGTAGAATGCCTCTGGGCTCAATCCCCAGTTCCAAAAAAAAAAGTGTATTGGTATAGTTGTGCACACTTGTAGTTCTAGCTATCTGGGAGGTTGAGGTGGGATGATCACTTGAGCCTAGAAGTTTAGCGCCAGCCTGGGCATCATAGTGACCCTGGGTCAAAAAAAAAAAAAAAAAGAAAGAAAGAAAAGGGGTGGGTGTGGCAACACACACCTATAATCTGGTACTTGGTAGGTTGAGACAGGAGGAGTGCAGATTTGAGGCCAGCCCAGCAACTTAGTGGTTTCCAAATAAAAAATAAAATAGGGCTGGGGGTATAGTTAGGAGGTAGAATGTCCTTGGGTTCAATCCCTAGCACCACAACAAAACAAAACAAAAAAGCATAGCAGTATAATACATTACTCACCTTGACCAAGGGAAGGGAAAAATACCTTGCGTTTATTATTTTGTTTGTTTTAAAGACAAGTTTGGACCCAGCTTGCAAGAAAGAATACAGCTCATCCTCAAGATGTCATGATACAATATTAAGACAAAAGACATTCATGCTTAGCTGGATTTCTCCCCCCACCCTCAAATGTGTTGAAACACCTGAGCTAATTACCTTAGAATGTAAGGCCCTCTTGTTTGTGAATGTGGCCAGCTTGGGGTTCTCAAAGACACAGGGAGCTTCCAGTTAATAGCTTTTTGTCCAAGTGAAGGAGATGTTTTTCTTTGCTTTCTTTCTTTGTTTTTTTTAGGTACTGGGGATTGAATCCAGGGGCATTCCACCTCCGAGCTACACCCCTGGCCCTATTTTTTATTCTTTATTTTGAAACAGGGTCTCACTAAGTTGTGGAGGGCCTCACTACGTAGCTGAGGCTGGCTGTGAACCTGGATCCTCCGGTCTCAGCCTCCCAAGTACTGGGATTACAAACGTGCGCCACCATGCCTGGCTGAAGATGTTTTTCAAAGAAATATTTCAAGAGTCTGCTGAAATATTAGCATTGTCTTTAAAAGTAGAAACAGGGTCTTGCTAAGTTGCTGATCTGTGATCCTCCTGTCTTAGCCTCCCAAGTACTGGGATCCCAGGCATGTGCCACCATGCCTGGCTGTGTTTTTTTTTTTTTTTTGCGGTACTGGGGATTGAACCCAGGGGCATTCTACCTCCGAGCTACACCCCCAGCCCTATTTTTATACTTT
>PVJS01040887.1:0-18221 GCA_004027185.1 Glis glis
TTTGAAACAGTGTCTCCCTAGGTTGCTGAGAGTCTTGCTACATTGCTGAGGCTGTCATCAAACCTGTGATTCTCCTATCTCAGCCTTCCATGTACTGGGATTACAGGTGTCCACCACCAGGCCTGGCCATAACTTCCTTTTGAGAGAAGGAATGAGAATGAGAGAGGCCAACTGTTTAGATGTGTGTACTGTGAAGGTCACTCCAAGTTTGTTGGAGTACCAAGCCTCATGAAGGGGTGACATTTATTGACAAAGAAAATGGAAGAGAAGGAACATATTTTGGGAGAAATATGATAAATGGAGTTAGGGCACACTGAGTTTGAGAGTCCTGGGGAAAAGACCAGTGAAGTTCATCTGTCCTCCAGGGCAGACTGTATTTGAAGATGGAGATATCGTCAGCACAGAGGTGGCAGCTGACCTCATGGAGGAGGTGAGGTCACACATGGGGACCATGGGGAGGTAAGGAGAAGGGCAGGGGGCTGAGGATGAACCCTGCTGAAGAGCCACATGTGGAGGGCAAGATGAAGAAGACTGCTCGAAACAGCCAGTGGAAAACTCCAACCAGCAGAATGCAGGTTCCCACCTCTATGCCAAGGGGGCCCTTTCCCAGACCAAGTTACACCTTTGATTGCCCTCTCTTTGCCAAGGGCCATGTCTGACTTTAGCTACACCATTATTGCACTGGTGGGATTATAGGTCCATAATGATGTAAGTAAAGAGGTATAAGTGGGAAAACAGCACCAGATAAGTTCTATAGTGTGGCTTCCAGCAGAAGAAATTTCCCCTGATTTGTCCTGTGAAGACCCCAGGAATTGGGAGGTCAGCTTGTAAAATTGTCCCTCCATACTGTCTCAGGGTTTGTCCAGCCGTATTGCTATGCTATATAAAAATATATGAACTAAGCGGGTGGGGGGGGGTGCACGCCTGTGACTACAGATTCGAGGCCAGCCTCAGCAACTTAGTGAGACCCTATTTCAGAATAAAAAATTAAATAGGGTGTTGCTCAGAGTTAGAATTCCCCTGGGTTCAATCCCTATTACATACATACAAACATACAAACATACATACATACATACATAGCAGAAATCATTGTAGAAGTACAACAGGCAGAGAATCAACTTAGAGGCATTGCCATGACCAGGCTGGATCATGAGCACCTTTGCAAAGGGCAGAGGGAGGAGTAGTGATGATGGACACCTCCTTAGAAATTATGCAAGTGCATGGAAAATATATTCTTTGCCTGAACTGTATTTTTCTATCAGCTACTGTTCAAAGAACTGTTCGCTGTTCCGCGGTTCGACCCCAAAGGAATGTCTGCTTCAAAAATTCTATTCTAGTGCTTATCTAAGAAGACTTCAGTTGTTAATAAGTCTCAGCTGAGATTTATTCAGTTTCCTCTGTGTTATCTGGGTGGGATCTCATAATGGCCAAAGAGAAGAATCATGATTTTTGCTCTGGATTAAGTAAAAGGAAAATAAGTAGGATTTTTTTTTTCTGAGGCAATAACATCACTGTTTCCAAAAGTTTAGATATCTGTTGTCCATGGCAGGGCAGGACCTTTAAAGGAAGTGACCTGTAGTGCCTGACTTGTCAACACTACCATTTATTACACATCTACTGGGATGTCTTACCCAAATGTTCTTTTATAAGATGAAATTTAAGGAAATTTGATCTTTGAAATATGCCTCTATTTAAATAGGACTCTGGTAAATAGGAAAGATTTTAATTTAGAAACTACTTTCTGAAATATTCTTACCTTGTAACATCCATATTTCATTTGGATTCAGCAGATGTTCATGTAAATGACACATTTAACTTCATAAATGGAGGTAAACTTTGGCTTTCTGTATTGATAGAAGCTGTTCACTATACGAGTGATTAAATTAATGGTAAATATCATTAAAATATTAAACACAAATGTCCCCCAAATCATTGATTTTGTTATTTACAGATTTATATTTGATTTAATTCAAGAAAACCAATGTTTTCGCCACCAGTTTTCTCATGGCCTCTTTCACCTCTTTGTTCCTCAGACTGTAGATGAGGGGGTTCAACATGGGGATCACCACTGTGTAGATCACAGAAGCCACTTTGACCTGGTCAGCTGAGTAGCTGGACTTGGGCATCACATACACAAACAAAACTGTCCCATAAAACAACGTGACCGCAGTGAGGTGGGAAGTGCAGGTGGAGAAGGCCTTGTTCCTTCCCTCGGTAGAGCGCATGTTCATGATGGAGTGGAGGATGTATATGTAGGACACAATTATGGTAAACAATGTGCTTATCAGGACAGATGCGGAAGAGATGGCAGGAGATATCTCAGCAATATAAACGTGGCCGCAGGAAAGCTTCAGGAGTGGGAAGAGGTCACAGAAAAAATGGTTGATTTCATTTGGACCACAGAAGGACAGGTTCACCAAACAGCCTGTAAATGAGGATGCGTTCATGCATCCACCCAGGTAGGATGCCCCCAGGAGGAGGAAGCAGACCATGGGGGACATCTGGGTGGAGTAGAGCAGGGGAGAACATATGGCCACATAGCGATCATAGGCCATGGCGGCCAGCAGGAAGCACTCTGTGGTTCCAAAGGTGACATCAGAGGCAAGCTGGGCTATGCAGCCAGTGAGAGGGATGGTCGTTTTTTCTCTTAAGAAACTGATGAGCATGATCGGCGTGACCGAAGTGGAATACCCAATGTCCACAAAGGCCAAGTGGCTGAGGAAGAGGTACATTGGGGTGTGGAGCTGCGGGCTGCTTCGGATTAAGAGGATTATGCTGATATTTCCCACTAAGGTCACTATATAAACTGCTAGAAAAATCACAAAGAGGATGGCACATAGTGTGCGATTATCTGTTAATCCCAAAATAATGAATTCTGTCACTGCTGTATCATTTTCAGTCTCCATCTATCCATTTATTGGTGCCTATTGAAACCAAAACCAAAGGAGATTAAATTTCCTGAAATAATCCCACAATTAATGTATATACATAAACATAATTTTACAATTAAAATTTTAAACTGGTAAACTTTATCTTACTTAAAGAATACTTTGAGCACGTAAATTTTCTCTCCAAATTCCATAAAATATTAAAATTGAAGATTTGGTTACCTTAGGACTCAGCTATTTTATTCTTACTTGTGCATGATAGAGCAAGTCTAATCCCCATGCACACAGGAAATGCATAAATGGATATTTACAACAACATCAATTATAGTAACATAAACTGCAAATAACTTATGTTCATAGGAAAGCCGGCTCTGGGATTTTCCATTCCCATCCCAATTGTGCCTCTGTTCCAGTGTTCTCTATTTAGTAAATACTGTCTCCATTTATATACAGTTGACTGAGCAAATAAAGATAGAGTTGACTTGGACATCTTTCTTTCTGACCCACTCATTTTCCTGGAGTAAAATAGTCCCTAATAATAATAATTGGTACCAAGAACTAGATGGTGTCAACTAAAAAAGGCCAAATAGAATTTTTATTATTGTTATGAAATAAACATCTTAGGTATTTTACAAAATTTCCCAGGGCTTATCTCCTACACAATGCCTTTTCATGTTTATGGGATTATGTGAAGCAATATGAAGAGTCTAGGTATCGTTATGAACTAGTATTAAATAAGTGAACAGAAATACTTGGGAACTTGCATTAGATAAGTTTTAATTTCACTAGTTCTAATAAGCAATGATATGGAAATAAGAAGTGAGGGCATTTGCTAGAGGGTGAGAAATTAGGGAGGTCAGGACAGAAGCCGCCAGCTAGGAAGGCTAGAAAATGATATTGAAAGGAAGGTTAATTAGCATTTCAGAATAATGATCCCTTTGTTCAAAATACAGCACATGAACAAGGATGTTAGTTATATTCGTCCTTTTCCATGATTCTATAGATCAACATACTTAGAATAATTTACTTTTTTTTCAAGGTAGAAGAATAATTTTTAAATGTATGTGTATGTGTGTGTATCAGCAACCATGCACTTAGCCAAACATCCTATCAAATTGTACTCAGTCAGAGTTGCATGTGAATTCTGACGCTGGTATGCTATGGTCTGAATAGTACTAGCATTATGCGTCAGAATTTTCAGACTCTGCCTTTTTCATCTGGACAATAACTAAAACCAGAAATGAATTTTATGTTTTTAAAGAACATATGTGCTGGACATGGTGATGCATGCTTGTAATCCCAGTACTTGGGATGCTGAGACAGAAGGATCACGGGCCCATGGCCAGTCTCAGCAATTTAGCAAGGCCCTGTTTCAAAATAAAAAATAATAAAAAAATAGGCGTAGGGTTATAGCTCAGAGATAGAATGCTCCTGGGTTCAGTCAATCCCCAGTACAAAAAAAAGAGAGAAAAAGAAAAAAGAAAATAGGTATATTAATGACACTAATGTTTTCAAGATTGGATATGGTTGTCAGCACAGAAGAGAAAACAAAGTGATACACAGAAACACCATAGACTATGAGACTTTGGAGCCCCACAAACTGGGCTTCACATGCTAGCCCTGCCTCTCATAGTGTATGGAACCATAGGCAAGTCACAAGAACTTTTTGACTTTAGATTTTAAAAAAAGATAATACATACCTTATATGATTCTTGTGTTAATTTATATGATATGGATAAAAACACCAAACCCTATTTACAAAGTAAAAGAATAACAAAATAGTCTCTCAATTTCTAACAGTTTCCTTGAAATAATTAGTTACTTCTGGAACATACAGGAGAATCAAATATTTCTGTATTCTTAAAAAAATAAGAAATATATACTAGTGTTGCATTACTGCAGCACTGAGGCTAGGCTCCCAGGAATTGGTACTGTACAGAAAAACCATATTTAAATGTGCTTTTGGTCATGTGGGATATGGCCCCAAATTACTTACTTCATTTGAAGTTACAAGTTAATTACTTCACTTGTTTTGGAAAATTACACTGACAATCCATTGGGAGAGAGATGTTACATGTACTTATCTGTTGGGACAGAGAACTAAAATGTGCACATCATTATGTAAAACTGGATGAACGAAATATTTCCTAAATGTCCAGGGATTTCATTTGTTTTTTAATTAAATGACTTTAAAAAAGAAATTACAACATTATGCTATAATTTAAGCTGATATTTAGATCAAGATGACTAAGATGCCTCCAGCAGTTTGTGGCACTCCTGAAATATGGCTAAATGTAGTGACCCAGGTTTTCATGTCACCTATGTTTGGAGATAATTTGGGTTTTCCAAAAAAGTTTAGTATACAAACATACATCCAATAGAATTGCAATCTTATTTTCAATGCAAGTGACATAAACTTAAAAAAATTGTATGTATTTTACGCATCTCATAGATTTGTTCTTAGATATAAGATATGTACTATACTTGTTGCTGGTAGACACACACACACACACACACACACACACACACACACACTTTCCCTATTGCCCACCATGGTCCACTATCGTGTATGTTTTCTAATGGAACAATGAAGCTCACATGCACTAACATCTCTTGTGACCCTGCCATACACAGCTGCTATGTTGACAGGTTGCTGTGGCCACAGTGAACACTTATGGCGTTCCTCAACTGTTGCTACATAGAGGAACATTACCTAGGTTGCAAGTCAGGTTCCTTTTATTCCAGGTTGGAGAACCCATTGGCCATTCCCCTTTGGAAAAAGGCTAGGCCTGATGATCTGCACCAGGGTGATCTAGCAGTTCAAACACCTTGACTCTAAAAAATTAAGAAATGGACGTGCTCTGAGTTTTCACCTGTCGTAGAAAGACAGTTCATTGAGTTTGTTAGAATGCATAACTGTGGCTGATGAGTGGTACAAATAGGTGGTCAATTATTCCATAAAAACTTCCAACATCACATCTGGGAGAATTAAATTCCTTTCATTCCTGTCTTCCCCCTAATATTTTGTTCATACTACTTCACTAGTACTTGTTATAGTTGAGGATCTTTTCCTGATGTGAAAGTTCAGTGTCTATGACTAGTTTTGTATCCATATTTAAAGGTCTAGTGCTAGAAATATAGAAGGCATTAAATAGGTGTTTGTTGAATTAATGTTAAACCATTTAAAAATCTTTTATATATTAGTCACTATGCTTTGGCCAAATGATAATGTGAACTTTCATATCTCTATCTTGACTCAATGACCAGGGATGTAGCTAGCATGCATGAGCCTCCTCAGCAAAAAAAAAAAAAAAAAAAAAAAAAAAAAGGAAAGAAAGAAAAAAATATTTACTTAACTATCTTTCTTTTCTACTATCCTACAACTACCATAAGGGAGGAATCTCATCAGCCCTTTATTCTTTTTTTTTTTTTTGCGGTACCGGGGATTGAACTCAGGGGCGTTCTACCTCCGCGCTACGCCCCCGGCCCCAATTTTTATGCTTTATTTTGAAACCGGGTCTCACGAAGTTGCGGAGGGCCTCACTAAGGAGAGAGAGAGAGAAAGAGAGAGAGTGAGAGAGCAAGAGCTGAGGCTGGCCGCGAACCCGGATCCTCCAGTCTCCGCCTCCCAAAGTACTGTGATTACAAGCTTGCGCCACCACGCCCGGCATCAGCCCTTTATTCTTAAAGATAACACAGCAGACTGCCATGCACATAATAGCACCAAATGAATGAATGAAGGAATTAATTATGTTTTTAAAATTATTTTATTGTGGTAAGACCACTTAACATGAAATCTACCCTCAACAAATTTTAAGTGTAGAACGAAGTATTGTTAATTATAGCTACAATATTGTATAGCAGATCTCTAGAATTTATTCATATTGCTAAACCGAAATTTTATGCTCATGGACTTATAACTTCCCATTTTCCCCACTCTCAGGACACGGAGCCAAAATTTCATTTTTTTTGTACTGGGGATTGAACCCAGGGCCAATCTACCTTTGAGATACACCCCCAGCACTTTTTATTTTTTGTTTTGAAACAGGGTTTTGTAGGTTGCTGAGGCTGGCCTCCAACTTGCAATCCTCCTGTCTCAGCCTCCCAAGTACTGGGATTACAGGCATGTGCTCTGCATATTCTCACCATTTGACAGAAGGGTCTTTCACAAACCCTTCCTGGATTATTCCATCTCTATTCCTGATTTGTGCTGAAGTAGCTGAGGGGATTCATGACTTACATAACTAATCTCTTCAGCACTAGTGAAGCATCCAGCATACTCTTGGCTTTCTCTCTTCGGCAAGTTTTCCTAATAGTGAACCTCAGAATTCTAGTATCTTTTGTTATTTAAATAGGTTGAGAGTTTTCCAAATCATTGTGACCTGGTTCCTTTTGTTTAACACTTCTTCCTTAAATTATTTCTGTCCCCTCACATTTTACTATACCCAGTAAGAAGAGACAAGTTTTCACCTTTAATACTTTGTTTGAAAATCTCCTCATTTTAACACAACAGTTCATTACTTTTAAGTCTTAATATTCACATAGGACACAATTCAGTGAGGCATTATGCTCTATACAACAAGGATCAACCTTCCTCCTGTTTCCAAAGATTCACTCCTCATTTCCTTCTGAGCTCACCAGTAGAGTGGATTAAAATATATGACTTAGCTCTATGCTAGTTACAAGAAACTCACTACAAGTATACAAATATAATTACAAGTATGTAAATATAAATAGGTTGGAAGTTAATAAAAGAGGAAAACCTATAGCATGTAAACATTGATCAAAGAAAAGCAGGAGTTGCTGTATTAATATCTGCCAGTGTAGACTTCAGAGCAAAGAAAATTAATAGAGACATAGAGAGATGCTATATAATGATAAAATTCTTGAAATGAAATTATGGAAATGGAGAACATATTAGATGTTTCCAGAAGTTAAGGACAGGATGAGAATGGAAGGGAAACATTGTGCTATAAAAGGGCAACACGAGCAAACCTTGTGGTGATATAAATATTCCATATCCTGATTGCACCACTGTCAATATGCAGATTGTGTTGTTGTACTACAGCTCAGCAAGATGTTACTATTGGGGGAAACTGGATAAAAGGAATATAGGATCTCTGTCATGATTATTTCATACAAATGCATGTGAACCTCTAATTACTTCAAAATAGAGAGTTTAATTAAAAATAAAGAAAATAATTCATCATGATCAAGTAGGCTTCATTCTATGGATGCAAAGTTGGCTTAACATGTACAAATCAATGTGTAATCCACCACATTCATAGAGCTAAGGACAAAAATCACAAGATTATCTCAATAGATGCAGAAAAAGCATTTGACAAAATCCTACATTCTTTCATGATAAAAACGATGAGGAAACAGGAATAGAAGGAACCTACCTCAACGTCATAAAGGTTATATACAATAAACCCAAAGTCAGCATCATTAATAATGGGAAAAAACTGACAGAATTTCCCTTAAGATCAGGAACAAGATAAGGATGCCCACTGTCACCACTCCTATTCAACATAGTACTCAAAACTCTAGCCTCAGCAATAATACAGGAGGAAGGAATCAAAGGAATACAAATAGGGAAAGAAGAACTAAATCTATCTTTTTTTGCAGATGACATGATCAAAAGATCCAAAAACTCAACCAGAAGACTTCTAGAGGTAATAAATAGTTTCAGTAAAGTATCAGGATACAAAATCAACCTATGAAAATCATTAGCATTTCTTTACACCAATAATGATTCCACTGAAAAAGAAATACAGAAAACAATTCTATTCACAATAACCTCAAAAAGAATAAAATGCTTAGGAATAAATTTAACCAAGGATGTGAAAGACCTTTATAATGAAAATTGTAAATCACTAAAGAAAGAAATTGAGGAAGGTTTTAGAAGATGGAAAGTTCTCCCATGCTCTTGGATAAGCAGAATAAATATGATCAAAATGGCCATCCTACCAAAAGCAATGTACACATTCAACACAATTCCTATCAAAATACCATCATCATTTTTCACAGACCTAGAGATATCAGTTATAAAATTCATATGGAAAAACAAAAGACCCAGGATAGCCAAAGCAATTCTCAGCAAAAAGAACCATGCAGGAGGCATCATAATACCTGACTTCAAATTATACTACAAAGCGATAATAATAAAAACAGCATGATGTTGGTACAAAAACAGACACATAGACCAATGGAACAGAAGACTTAGAAACAAAACCCCATATCTATATCCAGTTAGTCTTTGATAAAGGCACCAAAGACACACAATGAAGAAAGGACAGCCTTTTTAACAAATTGTGCTGTGAAAACTGGCTATTCATATGTAGAAAAATTACATCAAACCATAACCTCTCACCCTGCACAAAAGTCAACTCAAGATGGTTCAAGGACCTAGAAATTTGACCAGAAACTTTAAAACTGCTAGAAGAGGGTAGAGGACCAGCACTCCAAAATATAGATACAGATAGAAACTTTCTTGATAAAACCCAAAAGCTCAGGAAATTAAAACAAGAATCAACGAATGGGATAGTGTTAAACTAAAAAAGCTTCTGCACAGCAAAGGAAACCATGAAAAATCTACAGAGAGAGCTACAGAAAGATCTTCACCACCTACCCATCTGACAAAGGTCTAATATCTAGAATACACAAAGATCTTAAAAGGCTTAACACCAAAATAGCCAATTTGGATAGACTCTTTTCAAAAGAAGAAATACAAATGGCCAACAAATATATGAAAAAATTCTCAACATTTTTAGAAACCAGGGAAATGCAAATTAAAACTGCACTGAGATTCCATCTAACTCTAGTTAGGATGGCAGTCATCAAGAACACAAATAATAATAATAAATGCTGGTTAGGGTGTGGGGAAATAGGAACCCTATTACACTGTTGGTGGGACTGCAAACTAGTACAGTTGCTATAGAGAACCGTGTGGAGGTTTCTCAAAAGACTGGGAATGGAACCGCCATATGACCCAGCAATAGTGCTCCTGGGCATCTTACCAAAGGAAATGAAATCAGAATATTATAATCATACTTGTATATCCATGTTCGTAGCAGCACAGTTTATAATAGCCAAATCATGGAACCAGCCTAGGTGTTCATCACGGATGAATGAATCACAAAACTTTGATATATACACAGAATGGAATTTTACTCAGCCATAAAGAAGAACAAAATCACACCATTTGCAGGAAAATGGATGGAACTTGAGAATATTATACTAAGTGAGTATAGCCAGTCTCAAAAAAATAAATAGATGTATATTCTCTCTTATATGTGGAAGCTAGAAAAATATTTGGAAATAAGGGCAACATCAAATAGATGAGCAGAGATTCCAGGGGAGTGACTGAGGGGGATTAGGGTAGGGACAGGGGAATGAAGTCATAAAGAATACAACAGTTGAAGCAATGCTATGAATGTATAGAAAATTACCAATTCCAATCTCAAAGACATGCTGAGGAAGGCACCAAGAGTTGTGTGCATGTATTTTTCTGACATTCTGTACCCCAATATGATGTAAAATTATAATGCACCAAATAAAAAAGTGGTACCATCTAGAAATACATAAAAAACCATAAGCACTTAGGTATTTTCCAGAAAGATTTCTATTTTAAATTGAAATTATGCTTAGAACACTTTACCCTTGTTTATTCTTTTTTTTAATTTGGTGCATTATAATTTTACATCATATTGGGATACAGAGTGTTAGAAAAATACATGCTCAAAACTTTTGGTGCCCTCCCCACTGGGTGTCCCCCTCCCCCCACATGTCTTTGAGATTGGAGTTGGTAATTTTCTATGCAGTCATGGCATTATTTCAACTATTGCATTCTTTATGACTTCATCCTCTACCTCCCTTCCCTAATCCCCCTCAGTCACTTCCCTGGAGTCTCTGCTCATCTATCTGATGTTGCCCTTATTTCCAAATATTTTTCTAGCTTCCACATTTAAGAGAGAACATACATCTACTAATTTTTTAGATTGGCTATATTCACTTAGTATAATATTCTCAAGTTCCATCCATTTTTCTGTAAATGATGTGATTTTGTTCTTCTTTATGGCTGAGTGTGAGTACCAATACAGTTAGAATTCTTTTAGAAATCGATCAAAAGTTTGCATCTAAAATAGCTAATGCATGTAATAATTATATAGATGTTATCAGACAACACATACTTGTATGAGCATGTGTATCTCTAATTTTCATCACCCTGATCAATTTTCAGTGGGATTTTCACAAACAAGTAATGTACTCCAGGGGCTATATCCCAAAAGACCCCACTTCTCATAAATATGCCTTGCTTTCCATTGATAATTCTTCAGCACGTGTTTTTATTGTTGAGGTACATATATCTACAGGTAATAGTGTTCCTTTTCTATTGATATAGAAATGTTTGTTTCTCATTTTTATATTAGAAATTAAGGGTTGGTTATTGTAAAGTATTAATTATTTGTTCTACATCTGCTTATTTCTATGATCAGTACTTGGTATTATTATGTAATCCTTTTATTCAAAACAAGAATTATGCAAGGTATTTTAAAATAAAATAATGATGGTTCTCAGATAGTTTATTGAATTTTCTAAGATTCCACAGCTTGTCAGTGACAAAGCTGGGATTTAATCCCAGGCTTGTATGGCTCCAAAGCTCATGGAATTTTTGTCCAACATGTTGCTTCCATACCATAATGACACTCATATTGACTTTGATTTCATGTCTTATACATGTATTTTTCTTTAAAAGTTTTAATTCAGCCATGAGTTTATTAATAAAGTTCTGACCTATATGACGACAAGGAAGGTAGCACTTTTTGAGAGTTCAGACATATAAATAAATGTGCAGTGTTCATAAAAAGGCATGCTATTGCTCAGTTAATTCACATATAACATTATTAGGAATCTACTTTAATAATTAGGTGGTAAGTAACAACATGGCTGTCTGAGACATGGTTGTCAGTGCCAATCTTTGTGTGTGTGTGTGTGTGTTTCTGTATATGTGTGTGTGTGTGTGTGTGTGTGTGTGTGTGTGTGTGTGTATGGGTATGAGTTCAGTCTGTTTGGCATTGATTTTTTGAAAGAAAATAAGTTTCTCTCCTATTTTGGCTCATCTTTATTCCTCACAGAACACCTAAACTAACAACACGATGCACCCATGATGTGAGTATGTTTCTTTAAAAAAAGATTTTTCTGAGAACTGGCCATGCATCAATGAACATTAATCTTATTAAATTTTTACATGAAGTATTATATGAAAGTATTTCCCTCCAAATTTGCAAATAAGTATCTATGTTTATGGGATTTATATTATATAGCTATTGTAAAATTAAGTATGCAAAGAATGCTATTTTATTCCATTCTAATATTTGCTTGTTTTTCTTTCACTGGTCACCATTCCCAATAGAGATGGGGACTGGAAACTACACAGCTGTGACAGAGTTCATTATTTTGGGGTTAACAGAGAATACTGTAGTTTGTGCCATTTTACTTATTGTGTTTCTGGGAATCTATGCTGTCACCTTAATGGGCAATATCAGCATAATCATGTTAATCAGAAGCAGTCCCCAGCTCCACACCCCCATGTACCTTTTCCTCTGCCACTTGGCCTTTGTGGACATTGGGTACTCCTCATCAGTTACACCTGTCATGCTCATGGGCTTCCTCAGGAAAGGAACATGGATCCCTGTGGCTGGCTGTGTAGCCCAGCTCTGTTCTGTGGTGACGTTTGGGACAACTGAGTGCTTCCTGCTGGCTGCCATGGCCTATGATCGCTACGTGGCCATCTGCTCTCCTCTGCTCTACTCCACCCACATGTCCCCCAGGGTCTGCATCCTCCTAGTGGGAGCTTCCTACCTGGGTGGCTGTGTGAATGCGTGGACATTTACTGGCTGTTTATTAAGTCTGTCCTTCTGTGGACCAAATAAAGTCAATCACTTTTTCTGTGACTATTCACCACTCCTGAAGCTTTCTTGTTCTCATGATTTTACGTCTGAGATAATTCCAGCGATATCTTCTGGCTCCATCATTGCGGTCACTGTGTTTATCATTGCTCTCTCTTATGTCTACATTCTTTTCTCAATCCTGAAGATGCGCTCCACCGAGGGGCGGCACAAGGCCTTCTCCACCTGCACCTCCCACCTCACTGCGGTCACCCTGTTCTACGGGACCATCACATTCATTTATGTGATGCCCAAGTCCAGCTACTCCACAGACCAGAACAAGGTGGTGTCTGTGTTCTACACGGTGGTGATCCCCATGTTGAACCCCCTCATCTACAGTCTCAGGAACAAGGAGGTTAAAGAGGCCATGAGAAAACTGATGGCTAGAATTCATGGGTGATCCTGAAAAATCTGACTTTAATAATAAATACAGTATAATGAGGACCCCCTCTTGCAGGTGAAAGGACAATGTACTAAGCAAGTTTAAGTTTACATTTATAATATTCTAGACTTATAAATTTCATTGTCTCATTCTTGAGATAATTTCCTGCATAAAAAATAAATGTGGAATCACTAAGATAAGAACATCTAGCAAAAAATGGATTGCTCTATCCTTTCTCCACCCACCATTTCCTGCACCTGTAAGTACAAGTCTTTTCACATAAGTTCTGTGTTATTTGAGTGCAGCCTTTGGAATGAAAGCTGTGGATGCATCTGGAACCCCTTGAGTGGGAAATAAAGAGTAGCACTGCCATTCAAAATCTCAATCTGAAAGAAAAGTCTCCATGCTCTTCATCAATCTATGGGTTGAAATCAGTGATACAGATGGCTGAAAACTTCTGTCACCCTCCTGGGAGCAGATTGGGATGAACTGGCCCCTGTGAAGATGAAGAAGCAGGAATACTTCATCTCAGACTGTTTCAATCTTGGGAACTGTATGCTGCCCATTTCTATACGGTCTTATTTTTACTTGATTTATTTATTTTTATATATTTTTATTGGTATATTGTAGTCTCACACCATAATGTAGTTTAGAGTGATAGGGACATACATGCACACAGTACTTGGTGAGCTTCCCCTGTCTCCTTCTGCACTCCCTCCTGTTCTCCATACATGATATTGAGATTGGCAATGATAATTTCACATATGTACATACTATACTGAAATGGAAAATTCTTGGTTCCTTTTACATAATCTCACTGGAATTGTAACAGTCCTGACAATGCTTCACCTGAACCAGAGTAATTTTCATTTTTAGAATTTAAAATTATTTGAGTGATTACATATCCTCTTTGTGTTTACACATCAATTGTCTTTCCTATGTGAATATACTTTTTCAATGAAAAGTGTAACATCTACAGGAAGCTGATATTTTTCTTTAATAAAAATGTAACCATCATCTGGAAATGGTGATTCATACCTGTAATCCCAGTACATGGGAGACTGAGACAGGAGGGTCACAGGTTCAAGGCCAGCCTCAGCAACTTAGTGAGTCCCTCAGCAACTTAGTGATAGCCTGTTTCAAAACAAAACTAAAATAATGCTGGGGATGTAGCTCAGTGGTAGAGTGTCCCTGGGTTCAATACACAGTACCAAAAAGAAAAAAAATCAGAGTAATCCTAATGCATGTTATAATGTGTGATTTTTCTATTTAATTATCAGCAATGATGCCACTGTCTTCAACATTAAGCTCAATTTTCTTGTGTTGGAAATAGTAACATCAACATTTATGGACCTCTATATTTTAGCTGTAGCAATAATTTTAAAATTAAAAGTTTGGTTGGGGTCTCTGAAATTCTGCTTCTGCAGGCTTTCCTAATAATATTGAAATATGAAATTATCTGAATTAAATTATTTTCTGCTCAAAATAACTAGAAGTTCTTACTCTTACCTGAACTAACCCTGACTTATGTAGACCGGGGGCCTCATTTAGAGTCAAGCACTTCCTACCCAAACGGCACAAGAATATCCCAGTGTCCTCAGGGAATACTTTACTTGTATCAAGAGAGAAGAGGAAGTCACCCCAGCCTCTTGGAGGCTTGTCCAGTATTCAGGGAAATTTGCTGACTTACTTATGAGAGTGCACATGATGAATTTGTATTTCCACTGAAGTATAGGGATGAAACGTTAGGAATTTTAAACCTTAATTTACTTTTCTTAGAGATTGTATATAAATAATACAGAAGAGGATTCTTCTCACATATAGCCTTTCCAAAAGTCAGCCTCAGATTGATTATTCTTAATATGCCATGTGAAGCCCTTATCCTCCTATCACTCAAACACAGTGACCCAAGATGACTTATAAGCTAGTTGCATGGGATATATTTCAAGGTGATGACAGGTAGTGAGCTGGATATATTCAGTATTTGACTCATATGAAATCTTGACTTCAGTTTTTCTACATCATCTATTACCTATTCTGGAATGTTTTCCTAAGCAACCTCAACTCTGCCTATAATTATGAGGATGTTAAAATTGGGTAAGCCCATTTAGCATGGTTGTATCTTGTTTTATACACAAATTTAGCTGCTTACATAGGTATGGGGAAGGCAGAGAGTTGGACTTAACTGGGATCAAATTCTGCCAGTGGAACTGGAAAGAAACGATCAAGAGTTTGGGAGTATATATGAGGGAATGATTATGGTGGCATATGGAATGTCATCTGACATGGAGGGAAGTGAGACACTGAGGGGTGTTTCCGTCAGACTTCTCCCGGCAGTGACTTGAAAAGCTCAGAGGAAGAAAGGTTTATTTGCTCACAGATCTGGAGATCTCAGAGGTCATATATGTATATAGTCTATGTTACACTGGCCTCCAAGCAGGAGCTGGGATTGGAAGTCTTCAGAGAATCAGGGCCGGGAAGGAGAGAGAGCTTGGCAGGCCAGGTCACACACTCTGTACCTGGCCACATCCCCAGGGATTCATCCCCTCCAGTCCTGTCTGCCTCTGTGGCTGACTTCTCTAACCATGAGGACTGGGTACATTTTAAATCCAAACCCTAACACGAGGAGTGGTGAATAGTGAAAAGATGATGAGGTTGATAGATAAGAGCTCCTTGGGGGATTAAATGAGTTTTGGAAAGTGGGCACTAAAGCTGTGAATTCAGGTTCCTAGATCCCCCAAATTAAATTTGTCATAAGGTACATATCCTATTCAACTCCTGCACAATATTTGACTGAACCTGTCTCTTAGGGTCTTTGGGCTGCAGATGATTGGTGTTCTATGGCCACTGTGATAGAGACAGCATGCATATCATTCAATCATCCACCCATCTACCCACCCACTCGTCTAAGGCACATGAATTAAGCATAAAAATGATATCAAGGCAGAGATGTTATAGAAGTGAATGACTGAGCCATAGTCCTAAAAGAGATGGCTATAGAAGTATGAAAGGTAGAAAAAAAGAATTAAAACTTGGATTAACAAGTGCTAAGATGAAGATGTTTATAAGATGTTATGGAGGCACAGGAGGAGAGATGATCTTGTCTGGGAAGGCAGCATATTGGTAGATTCCAAAAACTCTATAGGGGTTTTGGACTGGATGTTTTTCCCTTGCATTTCCAGATTAGCACTTTTCCGGACTTTCCTTCACCAGAATCAATCTGGATAACATTATTGCTGAGGGCCCAACTTGCCAACAGAGTACTTATTTATTAATATTTTTAATTTTAATTTTTTGTTATTGGGGATTGAACTCAGAGGGATTCTACCTCCAAGCTACAATCCAAGCCCTATTTTATTTATTTATTTTAAAACAGGGTCTTGCTAAGTTGCTGAGGGTCTTCTTAAATTGCTGAGGCTGGCCTTAAACCTGGGACCCTCCTGTCTCAGCCACCAAAGTACTGAGATTTCAGACATGGCCTAAATGTTAATTTTAAAAGTATAAAACTCAGAAGAAAGCATAGGAGCAAATCAATTATTTCTCATAATTTTTCTTTTTCACATATATATTCTCTACTTCCCAGCTCATTTCCTCACTCCTTCCTTCTTTTCTTCCTTCTTCTTTCCTCTATCCATCTTTTCTTGTTTCCTTCCACTCCATGTCAGACTATGTTCTTGCTTTCCTGCTTTACTATTCTGAGACATAAGAGTCTAGTGGAGACTTGGATATGTAAAAAAAAAAAACCCTCTGCCATGAAAGGAGACAAGTTGAGATGCAGGAAAGAGCTGGAAGAAGATGACATCGATATCAATGGGTATATGAGTTGTGGCTATGATTTCATTCATGGGAAAGTACAAAATTGGTGCACAGAAATATATAACAATGGCTATTGATTGAACCAAATACTTGATTATTCAATATGTTCCAAGTCAACCAAGAATAATTCTTCAAGTTCAGTTTCTCTTTGTGGAAATCTTCTCATTTATAGAGCCACTGAGCCCCAATTCTAACCAAGAAACTTTCACTTGTCCTTTTAGGCACCTTGCTCTCTTGCAATTGCTAGAAGTAAAATTTAGATTTTTTTTAGATAAAACTTAAGTTTTTTGAGAAGGCAGATAAATTATTATTGTTGTTATTCTGAAATTACAGTGTTGTAACTTGCAAAGAATGGCTAGTTATAGCTTATGATGTGTTTCAATATTCAGTTTTTCACTCAATTAAACATAAATACAACACATTTTCAAGACTTACTGAAGTTTTATACAATCGTGGTATAATAAATAAAGCTTTATTTTAGTGGCAAAGATGTTTTAATTACATGACTGAAATTTTCTTTCCAAATCAGTCTGAGATACTTTTATATATAAAGAAATTAGCCAGTTGTGTTGGCACAAATGTGTAATCCCAGTACTTGGGAGGCTGAGACAGGAGGATTGCAGTTTTGAGGACAGCCTCAGCAAGATAGTGAGACTATCAGTAACCTAGTGAGATCCTGTTTTTAAACAAAAAATAAGAAGGGCTGGGGTGTAGCTTGGAGGTAGAATTCATCTGGCTTCAAATAAATAAAGAAATGAGAAGCTAGTGTGGTATTGAGAGGCTCATTTTCTTCATGGCTCTGCTTATTTAGGCTTTTGAGAACTGGCTCTGAATGTAGGTTAAAGCAAAAACAAAAGAAAACAAAAAAAACTTGGTTAGACAAATAAAATGATGAAGTGTGTGAAGTGGGTGGTCAGAGAACCTCTAGTCAAATTATAATTCAGTGGGGAAGAACGAATAGGGTCTAGTCAGGCATGGTAGCCTGGCATGGTGGCACAAACCTGTATTCCCAGTACTTGGAAGGCTGAGACAGGAGGATTGCAGGTTCAAGGCCAGCCTCAGCAACTTAGTGAGACTCTGTTTGAAATTAAAAGGGCTATCACAGAGGTAGAATGCCCCTGGGTTCAATCCCCAGTAAAACACACACACACACACACACACACACACACACACACACACACACAC
>PVJS01040888.1:0-18215 GCA_004027185.1 Glis glis
AAAAAAAAAAAAAAAAAAAAAAAAAAAAAAAAAAAAAAAAAAAAAAAAAAAAAAAAAAAAAAAAAAAAAACAAGACTGACAGAGTTAAAACGCTTTGTAAATGTCCATGGGACATTTGACAAATACTGGCCATGTGCTAGACCACCAAACCAACTTTAAATGATTGAAATCATTCAGCCATGCTCACTGGTCACAGTGGAATTAAGCTAGAAATCAACTAAAAAACAAACAAAAAAGAAAAATTTTAAATGTTTCCTAAGTTACCCTAGTAGCTAGCAAAGAAGAAAATAAATAGAAATATAATAAAAATAAGATCCATTTGATTATGATTTAAAGAATGATATCAAGACTGGAGGTGTAGCTCAGTGGTAGAACGCATGCCTAGCATGCACAAGGTCCTGGGTTTGAAAAAAGAAAAGAAAAAGGCATCAAAATGTGTGAGATGCACTTAAAACAGTGCTCACAAAGAATTTTATGACTTTAAATGAATATATAAGAAAAGAAGAAGCCGGGAGTGGTGGCGCATGCCTGTAATCCCAGTACTTGGGAGGCTGAGACAGGAGGATTGCAGGTTCGAGGACAGCCTCAGCAATTTAGCAAGGCTCTCAACAACTTAGCTAGAAGACCCTGTTTCCCAATAAAAAATAAAATGTGTAGCCAGGTGTGGTGGCGCACGCTTGTAAACCCAGTACTTGGGAGGTGGAGACCGGAGGATCCGGGTTCGCGGCCAGCCTCAGCTACTTAGTGAAGCCCTTCGCAACTTTGTGAGATCTGGTTTCAGAATAAAGAATTAAAAATAGGGCCGGGGGTGTAGCTCAGAGGTAGAATGCCCCTGGGTTCAATCCCCGGTACCGCAAAAAAAAAAAAAAAATAGTACTTTGTGGAATGAGACATTCAAATTTGAGTGTCCCTAAACATAGTTTTATTATGAAAGAGACACAATCATCTGTATAATCTGCATACTGCATACAGCTATTTTCACAGGATGATGGCAGAGTTGAGTAGCTGCAAGAGACTGTGTGGCCTGTAGCATAGACTGGATCTGGAGGGTCCCCCAGGGCTGCTGTGTGGAGGGCTCAGTCTCAGTGCTGCGGTGTTGAGAGGTAAGGCTACTGGGAATGACTGAATCATGAGGGCGCTGAGCTGGCCAGTGGATTAACCCACTGACGGATTAATACCTGAGCTGACTATTGAGAGGCGATGGAAACTCCAGAAGGTGGGAGCTATTCGAAGGGAGTGGGTCCTTCCTTGGGGACTATCTCCTGTCCACACTCCTTCCTTCCACTCCCTCCTCCCCCACCCAGCTTCCTGGCCACCATGAGGTAAGCAACTTTGCTCCCCACAATGTTTGGCCTCACCACAGATCCAGAAACAACAGAGCTTGCTGACCATGGACTGAAACATCTGAAATTGTGAGCCAAAAAAAACATCTTTCCTCCTTTAGGTTGATTTCCCAAAGCTATTTTGTTACAGCAATGAAAAGCTGACTAACACAGCCTACAAAGAACCCAGCAGTGCTCTACCTCTAAGCTACACCCCCAGTCCTATTTTTTTTTTTATTTTGAAACAGGGTCTCATTAAGTTGCCAAGGACTTCACTAAGTTGCTGCGGCTGGCCTCAAACCTGCGATTCTCCTGTCTCAGCCTCCCAAGTACCGGGATTACAGGCATGTGCCACCATGCCCAGCTAAAATATTTTTAATCTGATTTCTTACAGTTTTTTTTAACCCTTGACATATACTTGAGCACATAATACATATTTTAAAAGTAACTGCTGATTGAACACTTGAAAAATGAATAAACAAGCAACCCATTTACAGTCTTTGGATCTCATTATATCAACTAGTATTAGTTTATAGGCCACAACATGTAAATATTCACTAGTAAGGGCCCCCTTCCCAGAAAAAGCTTGACAACCCTTGTTCTATGATATCGAGGTAAAAAGAGGGAGGGAGAAGAGGGAGACAGTGAAACAGACATTCAGAGAGAGAGAATGAGAAAGCACAAATTATTCATAACAGGTACAAAAGGTGAGAATTTGCCATAAACCCTACAACACATTATGAGCAACATCATGATGATAAATTTGAAAGTTGAGGGAAATGGACAAATTTCTAGATAAACACCTTATTAAAACTTGTCAAGAAGAAACAGAAATAGAAAATCTTATCAAGAAGAAAAACCGCACCAATTACAGAAAGTAATAAACTTGTAAGTAAAAAACCTTCCGCAAAGCAGACTCTAAGACCAGGCAGCCTCGCTCATGAATTCTTCCATTTGCTTAAGGAAGAAATGGTAATAATACAGAAATTCTTCCAAAGTATAGAAAAGCTCATTTTTATGAGTTTTATGAAGCCAGAGTAACCTTAATATTAAAATCTGACAAAGACATTATAAAAAAGAAAAATTAAAGCCAGATGTACATACACATTATAGTCACTTTTTGATAAATTATATATTTTGCAATTTAAAATTTTAAAGACTAAGAACCAGAAAGATAGAAAAATCACTTAGAAATAAATATGTAATTTCCAGGTTAAAAGAATCCATCAAATACCCATCTCATATTAGAGAAGAGAATAAGCAAATAGCTGCTCTACAGTGGATTCAATGGGGTGACTAAGACTAAGGAAATGTTTCATAGATATTGAATTATAATCTAAAATAATACCATAACAGCCACTCAGAATGTCAACATTACTCTTAACACCACAAGCCAGTCTGACATGTGGAAGTCAATTTGTGCAATATGGAAGAGACTTATATGTTCGCATCTAATCTGTCAATCTAAACAACAATCAGAGAGATTCTCAAAATATATTTATTTGGGAATAGAATAGCATTACGATGGGGATACTCACGCCATAGTAAACTATGAGCATATTCAAGAAGTTGAGGCAAGGGGAGATTTTTATATTACTTATTTATTTATTTATTTATTATTTATAGTGCTGGGGATTGAACCCAGGAGCATTCTACCTCTGAGCTACACCCCCAGTCCAATTTTATTTTTTATGCTGAAACAGGGTCTCACTAAAGTTGCCGAGGCTGGTCTCAAACCTGCAATCCTCCTGTCTTGGCCTCCCAAGTACTGGGATTATAAGCGTGTGCCACCACACCCGGCTAAGGGGAGATTTTTAAAGGCAAAAATGAGGACGATTACAGAAGATGTTTTGAAACAATAATCCATGGCCACAAGGATTAATAACAAGGCTGGTGATAACCCAAGGCTGGACAGACAGTTGCTGGGCAGATGTCCTCAGAGAAGTATTGTTTTAGGTAAGGATGCAGTGGCCTTTGTGTAGGTTGTACTTCTGGCGGTCTCTTGTTCGGACAGTTACTACAGGCAATCATGCTCAGGAACCCTTGCTTCATAACCTCCCAGCTTTACTTACTTATTTATTTATTTATTTATTTATTTATTTATTTATTTAGGGTCAACAGGAATGACTTCATTGTGATTCTGACGACTTTTACAATTCCTTCTGTTATATTCACATAGGCAGATATCACCTTGGAAAATTAATAATAATCAAATGAAATGAATCATGTGTACTTTCACATCTATCCAAGATGGTATTGGAACTTCGAGCCATAAGTGTAAGTCAAGCAAAATAAATAAAAGGTATACCAATTGGAAAAGAAGTAAAATTATCTCTGTTCACAGATAACATAATCTTAAAAGTTGGAAACTATAGAACACACACACACACACACACACACACACACACACACACACACACCGTTAGAACTAATGCACAAATTCAGCAAAAACTGATGATACAAAATCAACACACAGAAATCAGTTGCATTTCTATCCTGACCATTAACAATTGAAAAGAAAATTAAGAAAACAATTCAATTGCATCAAAAAGAATGCTTAGGGAAAATTTAATCAGGGAGACAAAAGACGTAGCCATTGAAAACTATATATAAAACATTGTTCAAAGAAATTCTGAAAATCTTTAAGAAATGGAAAAATATCCCATGTTCATGGATTAGAAAATTTAATCTTGGTAAGACCTAAAGCCATCTAACAAATGCAACACCATCCTTATCAAAATCCCCATGGCTTTTTTATTTGTTTTTGCAAAAGTAGAAAAAAGCATCCTATATCCAGGTATGGTGGTGCACGCTGAGAGTCTCGTGATGTTGCTGAGGCTATCGTTGAACCTGTTATCCTACTGAGCCTCCCAAGTACTAGAATTACAGATGTGCACCACCACACCTGGCTATGAATTATGTTTTCTGATAAACACATCTGGAGCCTAACCCTTGCAATTATAAGCTTTATAAAGGTCATTCTTGTCTTCTGAATTTTAGGGAAATTAGCTATTTTCCTAAAATAGCTAATCATTGTTCACTGGTTTTCCCATTTGCTAGCCAATCAGTACAACTTCTTTTTCCTCTGGCCTCTCAGACAAGAACTGAGATTTCAATACAGTACCTCCTCAAAAAGATAAACATAGAATATCATGATTCAGCAGTCTCACTTTTATCTATAGACCCAAAAGAAATAATAATACAAATACAGCAATGTTCACAGCAGCATTATTCACAATCTCCAAAAGGTGGAAAAACCCAAGTGTCCATTGTATGCATACACATACAACAAAATATTTTCTGCCATAAAAAGTAATGAAATTTTGTTACATGTTACAATATGGATGAACCTTGAAAACATTTTTGTGTGGCTTAAAAAATGAATATGCATACATATATGTGTGGGCACTGTGCGGTCTGACTGTGAGGCCTGGCTGGAAGAGGTTGGGAACAGAAGGACTTCAGGAGTGGCGGGAAAATGCTCCTAACCATCCCCTCCCCCCCAGCCCCATAAATTCACCTGTCCTGGCCTGCGGTTAAACCCACCAATCGGAGGAATACACGACTGCTTTGCTCTCCCTCCCTCCTAATGCCCCATAAAAAGCCCCTTAGACTGTAAGGAAGCGGACTTCTGATGCTCATGGACTCTTGCGGGCCAGCTGCCTCCTCCCAGGTTTTATCTCAGAATAAAATCTGTTCCTTCTATAGAGCTGTGTCCTCCTTGTCCCCATATAACCCAACAATATGTGTGTTTATATATTTATTGACCTTTGTTTCCAATTCCTGCCTGGCAGAATTGAGTTCTGTTCCTAAAACAGAACCCCAAAGAACTAAAACCCAACTACCAGACTAATGCATGTGTATCTATGTTTATAGCTGCACAATTCACAATTGCCAAACCTTAGAACCAGCCAAGGTGTCCATCGACAGATGAATGGATCACAAAACTATGGGATATGTACACAATGGAATTTTACGCAGCCACAAAGAAGAACAAAATCACATCATTTGCAGGGAAATGGAGAGAACTAGAGAACATTATGCTAAGTGATATTAATAGGTCACTAAGAATTTCGAATTTTCTTAAGCAATAGGAATGCCCTTTGTATCTCACTGAGATGACTCGTAGCATCATCAATATTTAGCTTCAGAATGGTGGCTGGTTACCATAAAGAGCAATTACGTAATTATAGAATTAGATCTTTCAGCCCCACCCCTGACCTCCGTGCCGGGGCAAGGCAAAAGAATGAGTTCAATCACTAAATGGTCCATGAGCCAAAGACTGAATGAATCATGCCACAATGACGTGGGGAGCTTCAGGTTAGTGTGAGCCGTGCGTGTGTTGGAAGGGAGGACACATGGATGCTCTTCCCCAGCATCCCTGTACCTTGCTCTCTTCCATTTTGGTTGTTCCTGAGTTGTGTCTTTTATAATGAAACTTGAATAGCACTTTCTTGGGTTCTGTGAGTTGTTCTTATAAATTATTAACCTGAGGGGGGCTCATGGAAACCCTCAAACTGGCTATTGGCCAGGCAGAAGGGAAGGTAGCCTGGGGCCCAAATGTAGTTGGCATTTGAGATGGCAACAGTGTTGGGGGACTGACCCTGTTGGGTCTGTGCTAATACCTGGGAGTTAGTATCATAACTGAACTGAATTTGCAGGCCACCCAGCTGGTGTTGGAGAAGTGTTGTTGGAATAATGTATTTGGTGTCAGAAAAAACACCAAACAGCAATGCTAAGTAAAATAAGCTAGACACAAAAGGACAAATAGTGGTTGTCTCCACTTACATGAGGTGCTCAGGGCAGGGGTGATGTAGTTACCCAGTGAGGGGGGTCCATTTCATGCCTGAGCATAAGCTGCATCAGCCAGTCAACAAGTGGCTTATTTTAAAACTGATGTATTTTTTTTCTTTTCTTTCTCCCCTCTTACCAATGATTATCAGTTTACTGACTGCAGAAATGAAAAACTGTTGCAAGTAAGGCTGAGGAACTTATCTTCAGGGCACCATTTGGACACGGACTGTTTTCTGATAAACACCCCCGGATTTTAGTCCTTGGAGTTCCAAAGCTTCATAACAGGGCATTCTCCCCTTTTAGGGAGGGGGGGGATCAGATATTTACAAATGCAAGTTCACTATTTTCCCCATTTGCTAGCAAATCAATAAAACTTCTTTTTCTGTTTTTTCAAAGCCCTGTCTTGATTTTTCAATCTGGCAGTCAGGACAAGAACCAAGATTTCGGTAGCAGGCAAATGCATTTGGACAGAAAGTAGAACACAAGTTACCAGAGGGAGAAATGGAGGGTTACTATTAGATGGGTAGAATCTGTTTGGAATGATGAAAAAGCTCCAAAATGGATTAGTGGTGTTGGTTGGTCTCACACATTGTGAATTTACTTGATGACAGTGAATCATACACTTAAAAGGGGTTAAAATAGTACCCTTAAAAGGGGGTAATTTTGAGCTGGGTGTGGCGGTGCATGCCTGTAATCCCAGTACTTGGGAGGCTCAAACAGGAGGATCACAGGTTCCAGGGCAGCCTCAGCAATTTAGCAAGATCCTTAACAACTCAATGAGACCCTGTTTCAAAATAAAAAATAAAATAGGGCTGGGGAGCAGGGCGTGGTGGCACATGCTTGTAATCTCAGTACTTGGGAGGCTCTAGGCAGGAGGATCGCAGGTTCACAGCCGGCCTCTGCAACTTAGTGAGACCTTGTTTCAAACTAAAAAAATAACGAAATAGGGCTGGGGGTGTAGTTCAGAGGTAGAACACCCCTGGGTTCCATCCATCCCCAGTACCACACACACACACACAAATAGGGCTAGGGGTGTAGCTCAGAGGTAGCATGCCTTGGGTTCAATCCTAATACCAAAAAGAAAGAAAAAGAGAGGGAGGGAGGAAGGGAGGGGAGGGAAGGGAAGGGAAGGAAGAAAGGAAACTGCTGTTAGGTCAAATATTGAGAGGAACCAGGCTGGATGAGGACTGGGGAGCAAAATTTTATTATGACATCTGCCAGCAGATGGGCTGAGGCCAAAATGGCTTCAGCCCCGAAAGACGGGGTGCGGGTACTATTTATAGGGGAGGAGGCGGGCAAGGCTGCCAAAGGTCTGCAAAGCAGTGGAAGCTGGGTTTGTGAAATCGGAGGGAGTTGGTTTCGGTGGACCAGGTGAGGTAGGTTATCTTTAGCACAGCACAGCCCCTGCAAGGAAGCAGGAGAAAACAGATCAAGGGCAACTGCCAACTGGGGGAAGGGGCCACAGAGTTGCTGAACCAGTTACTGACTGTGATCGGGTTGTATTGTCCTAATAATAACTTTGATATTATGTACATTTTACAAGAAAAAATAATAAAGACGTATTTTTAAATAATCACATATACAAATATAAAAATATATCTATTATTTCAGGGACTGTAAATGCTATAAGCTTCACGTAAGAATCTCATATTTAAGTGACTTGGAAGTATATGCATAACACTTTGAATACAAGATAAATCCCTTGAGTCCAACCTGTAATAAATGTGTTGGAGGGAGAGGAATAGAAATTGGAAAGCTTTTCCTTACAGACTGCCAACTAATAAATACAAGAGTTAGAAAAAATCACACTCTTGGACATTATTATTCAGGCAAGAATTAATTCAAAAGATGCTAAAACTAGTGAGTGAAAAGCTGGATGAGGATCAGACACATGCACAGTCTCAGAGTGTCCACAAGCTTGCTCATTACAAAGGGAAAAATAATAACTTTCAGGGAAGAAACTGGTGCGTGCCATCTTAATCAGCTGATCAAAATCATCACCGCTATGAATGCACAAACCAGCATGTGCCTCCTGAGCCGACATGCTGGAGGAAGCCACGGCTTCATTCATGCTGTCTTTCTGGAATAATACATGGCCTGAGTCAAATCATGCAGTTTCAAGCAAAATCAAATTGAGAGCTTACCTACAAAATAAATGTTCCCTCCTTTCCAAAAATCTTAGTATCATTGAAGACAAGTAGGGCTGAAGAATCACTTCAGATTAAAGATGACCAAAAAGATAGAAAAACGAAATGCAATGTGTGATCATGATGGACGAAGAAGAAAAACTGATGTAAAGTATTGATGAGATGACTGATGAATTTAAATATGGGCTGTAGATTATAGTGTTAGAGCAATCATAAATTCCCTTGTTTTGATCATCATTCTGTGGATCTGCAAATGAATGACTTCCCAGGCAAGGGAGCAGTAAGAGGAATGTTAACTGTGATTTGCCATCAGATGACTCAGGAGAAAGAAATGTATAGATATGTGGAGAGAGAGGGTGAGGGGTACGGAAACAGAAAAAACCAGAGGTGGCATGTTAAAAACTGGTGAACCTGGGTGGAGAACACCCGGCGGTGGGGGAATACTTGGCTCCATTAATGCAAAATTGTAAGTTTGAAACTGTTTCAAAATGAAAGTGTTTTAAAAAGGGTAAGAAAAATTTCCCCCAAGTGCTCCGTGTTCATGCTTCCAGAAAGAGTCCTTTCATGCCTCTATCAGGTTCAGACTGTGAGCACTTCCTAAAAATGCGTCCAGCCCTAATGTACTCCCACTCCATTATTATTTATATTTTCATATTTAGTCATATTCTTTGACTCTTATAAATAGGATTTAAATTCAGGCAGCAACAATAAAGACCTTATCAATCTAGATAGGAAGCCTGATTGATATGTTTTTCAGTAGAAGCAATAAAACGTGCAGACTGTAAAAATAATGTAGCTTTTGCTACATTAGCAACAAATGAGGTTTTTTCTTCAGTCTTTAAAATTCACCTGTTTCCCCAAAACAGTTTTTTCACTCACTTTATGATCATTTACTCATGTACTCTTGAAATGTTTATCAATGTTGAACTAAATGTTGTTCACTGTTGTAGGTTCTAAAAAAAAAAAACCAGCAAATTGACTCTTCATTGAAATTTAAGTTTAACTGCATTAATAACATTGGAAAGTAAGGTTTATTCATTACAGTAAAAGATAAAGGATGATTATTGATGAGAAATGTGTAAAGTCAAACAAAAATTTCACTTTAAAATGATAAGAAAATGTCACATATGCAATTTCACAAGAAACTGAATTGCAATTCCACTTTACTTTTATTTTTACATTGTTTAATTTTACATATATTACACATGTCATAAATATCCACTTGTAATACAAAAATCTATACAAAACCCAATTAACATAAAAAGGGGGAGGGAAGAGAGAGATACTGCATTTGATTTCAGGTACTTTTCTGTTTAAACACTTTTTAAAATCAATTTTCAAGGAGACAACAAATCAAAAGCCATTAACTTTTCAAAGGGCTTTGTGTTCACAGAAACTCATCATTCAAGTATATTTTTATTGAAACAATAAACCATTTGACTGGTTACAAAGTCAAACTGAATGAGCCATGATACTGAGCAGAAGCAGTTTTTCCTTGAGTTCTACTTTACTTAGCCTAGAATCAGCTTCTAACACAAAATGCAGAGCCTAACAGTGACTTTCATTCTTACACTATTAAACACCATACTACTGGGCTGACAATGCACCCTATATTGTTTGTTTATAGGCTTTTGTTAAAAATATAATAAACACTAAAAATAATCATTAGAAATTTTGCTTTTCCTGATTTCTTTCTTATTCAATTTGAAAACAGTACATCGCTTTCATTGTGCTTGGCAACTGGACATCATACCTGAAGGAATAATTTAAACATCTAATGGACTATATATATATATATATGAGAATTCCTAAAGAATTTTGGTATTGTTTAATTCAGTTACACCTTCAGTTCAACAGTCATCAATCACATTAAATACAAGAACTTAAAATAATGTTCTTCACCATAGTATTATCATATTTTTACAAAGTAAATTGCTGAGGCATAAAAACATTACATGACTTGCCCAAAGTCATAAAGAAAATGAGGGGAAGATTTAAAAGCAGTATTTTCCTAACTTATACAATGGTACTAAACCCTACCTTACGCCCACTCTCAAAATTAGCTCAATACAACAGATATAGAAATTAAGATAAATTATTCAGGAATGTTTGCTTCACCTAAATTTCTGTTATTAAAAATTAACTTCAAGAATCCATATGTTTATCATACATTGGGAATTTACAAATAAAATCTGACCATATTCTGAATCATTAGGCATGTGCCAAGTTATTGATTAAATTTGACACAACTGATTGCAAAAACAAAATTGACACTATAAATTTAAACAATCTGTAAGAAAGAGGCTTATTAACATGATTTTTAAAAAATACTAATGATAGGGCCTATAAAATTTATAAGACAGTACCATAGATGCAAAGATATTAATATAGATATATTAAATCACCTTCTAGATGACCTTTTGTTTCTTATGAAAACGTTCTAACAAAGCACTCATGATGTTTCCTGGTATTCTTTGGTGCTTATCAATCAAAGCTTGAACAGCATTCTTTGTCTATTAAGAAAACAAAAGAAAAGTCATTTTTTAAAAAATTCTCTAAATAGATCGTTTATCTTGTAGAAATTTTTGTGCATTACTACTTTCAAGAGGTCCTCCCTAATTTGGCCCCCCATCTCCTATCAGAATGAAGGATTTTCTTCTCAGTAAACACACAGCATATTTCTTATACTCGTTTTGCTGAGGAACCATTTGAACAACTGAAGAACAAAAAGGCATATGATGTATCGCTAGTTACCTTTGTGGAACTTCTTCCATGTCAACTGTTTGGCGTGAGCGGTCTCATCTAGCACCGTATACAGGTGCTCCACGGTGCACCCTCTTCTAAGTGACTCGGCAGGTGAATCATTCATTCCTTGTCCCTGCCAGACCCCGCTCCCCTTGGCCATCCCTGAGGGAAGACTTCAGGTCCTCCTCACACAAGTCTGATGTGACTGCTTGGGCCAATTACAGGTCAGTGTGTGAGTGGGCCACATCCACACAAGCTTCCAGGGCCATCCCACAGCTCCACTCCCAGCCTTCCCCCTCTGCATCCCACGTGGGGCTCTCCTTCTAGCTGAAACCCCAAAGCAATGACGACATGGACACAAAGCTACAGTTGATCCTCGGGGGGGAGCATAACATCAACAAGTAAGCGTTACTGTCATTTTGTGATGGTTGTTAGCACAGCAAAACCTAGCAATGCTGACTGAAACCCCAGTTTCCTCATGTGTAAAATAGTAATAGAGTTTATACGAAAATTAAATCGGCCTATATATGGAAAAAAAAGAAGGAAAACTATCTCTGCAAATGATATGATCTTATAGGTAGAAAACCCTAAAGATTCCAAGCCGGGCGTGGTGGCGCACACTTGTAATCCCAGTACTTGGGAGGCTGAGACAGGAGGATCCGGGTTCGCGGCCAGCCTCAGCTACTTAGTGAGGCCCTGTTTCTAAATAAAGAGTAAAAACTAGGGCTGGGGATGTAGCCCGGAGGTAGAATGCCCCTGGGTTCAATCCCCGGTACCACAAAAAAAAAAACAAAAAGATTCCAGAAAAGACAGAACTAATAAATTCGACAAAGTTGCAGGATATAAAATCAACACATGAAAATCAGGTGTTTCTATATACTAACAATGAACAATAAAACAACAGGAATAGAAAATAAGAAAAAATTCCAATGAGCAATGGAAATGAAAAATAAGAAAATAGCATCAAAATGATAAAAATATTTAGGAATATTTTTAACCAAAGAGGAGAAAGATTTGGACACTAAAGACTACAAAACTTGCTAAAAGAAATTAAAGAAAACATAAAAAGTAGAAAGATCCATATTCATGAACTGAATGTCTATACTGCCCAAAGAACTCTATGGATTCAATATAATCCCTATCAAAGTCCCAGTGGCATTTTTAATAGAAATAGGAAAAAAAATCCTAAAATTCATACAGAATTAGAAGGGACCCAGACTAGCCTAATCAATCTTGAAAAAGAAGAACAAAGCTACAGGACTCACAATTCCTTAGTTCAAAGGACACTATGAACAGTGTTGTTCTGACATAAAGACAAACAGACCAATGGAATGGAATAGAGCCCAGAAATATAAACTCATGTTACATGGTTAATGGTCTTTAACAAAAGTGTCAAGACCACACAATGAAAAAAGCACAGGCCCTTCAGCAATGGTCCTGGGAACGCTCAATATTCTAATGTAAAAAAAATGTGTAAGAGAAATTGAATCTTATATAGTACATAAAAATTTAAAATGGATCAAATACCTACTCATAAAATCTGTAACTATACAATTCTTAGAAGAAAATGTAGAGGAAAAGCTCCATGCCATTGGGTTTGGTAATGGTTTCTGAGATAACACACAGAAAGTACAAGTAGACAAAGGGTACTACATCAAACTTAAAATGTCTGCATATCATAGAAAACAATCAACAAAGTGAAAAGAAACTACAGAAAGGGAGAAAATACTTGCAAATCATATATCTGATATAGGAATAATGAACAGAATATGTAAAGATATATAATTCAACAACAAAACAAATACATCAGCTAAAAGGTGGGCAAATGACTTGAACAGACATTTCTCCCAAGAAATATCTACATACAAACAGCAAGCAAGTATATGAGAAAATGTTTAAGATCACTAATCATTAGAGAAATGCATATCAAAACCACAATGAGATGTCACCTTACATTCGTCAGGACGGCCTCTCAAAAATAAGAACAAGCTGGGCGTGGTGGTACACGCCTGTAATCCCAGTATTTGAGACGCTGAGATGGGTGGATCGCACATTCAAGACCAGCCTCAGTAACTTAGTAAGGCCCTCAGAAAGCTAGCAAGACCTCATTTCAAAACAAAAAATTATAAAAGGGCTGAAAGGTGTAGCTCGGAGGTAGAATGCCTCTGGGTTCAATCCTTAGTAGCACAAAAAGAAGGAAGGAAGAGAAGGAGGGAGGGAGGGAACAAGCATTGGGAAGGATGTGAAGAAACAGAAAATCTTGTGCATTATGTGAGAATGTAAACGGTAAGAACCAATGTGAAAAATAGCATGGAGCTTCCTAAAACAATTAAAAATAAAATTTCTATATGTTCCAGCAATCCTACTTCTGAATATATCTCTGGAAGAATTCAAAACAGAATCTTGAAGAGATATTTGCACACTCATGTTCACTGTAGCATTAGTCACAATACAAACAATCTAAGTACCGATCAACAGATGAATGGATAAATAATGTGTGGGAAATACATACAATGGAGTATCATTCAGTCTTAGAACAGAAGGAAATGCTGCCACTTGCTATAAGATAAGTGATACTTGTGGACATTAGGCTAACTAAGTAAAAGAGCTAATCACAGAAAAGACAAAAACTGTATGATCCCACTCACATGAGGTGTCTAAAGTAGTCAAACTTTAAGAAACAAGAACTAGAAGAGTGATTGTGAGGGGCAACAGGGAGGGAGAAATGGGAAACGTGTCCACTGGGTGTAGAGTCGGCTTTGCAAGGTGAGAACATTCTAGAGATCTGGTGCTCAACAATGTGAATGTACTTAATCAGAACTGAACTGCATGTTTAAAAATGGTTACTATGGTAAATTTATGTTTTCTACCACAATTTAAATTTTAAAAAGAAATCAGATTAATATGGATGCCAAAAGCTACAAGTCATAATCAAAACATATTCATCCCATTTCCTTAATGATTAAATAACGTGACACTTGTTGCTTTTTTGTAGTTTTATACTCTCAAAGTGCAACTGCATCCCGAGTGGTCTTTTTTCATCCTCGTTTTCCTTGATCTCTTGTAAAAGCTATTACTGATCATACGCACAATTTTAAAACCCTCACCAGCCAGGCATGGTGGCACACACCTGTAATCCCAGTACTTGGGAAGCTGAGACAGGAGGCTCCCAGGGTCGAGGACAGCCTCAGCAATGTAGCAAGACTCTCAGCAACCTAGCAAGATCCTGTTCCAAAAACAAAAGATAAAATTGGGCTGGGGTGTCGCTTGGATGCCCCTGGGTTCAATTCCTAGTATCACACACACAAATTAATTGAAGATAAACCCCTGGCCACTGGCTTTCATCACATGAGTTTACTTCTGCAGTTCCCTCGGGTCAGCTTCAGTGTGCTCCTTCCTTGGCCTGCTCCGTACGTGCTCCGCCTCCCGCAGCACTACTGCCTTCAGCCTGCCTCTTGCCCTAGCAGACCTGCCTTGTCAAGCTCGCGGCTTCAGCGATGGCCTCAGAGGACATGGCTTCAGGTGGTCATCGCCAACCGAGCCCTGAAGGTGACTATGGAGCCTATCCCTGGCCCTATCCCAACATCTGCCCACCGTGCCCACAAAATCGTCTCCAGACACCCAAACATCTCCTGTGGGGCAAGATCACACTGACGGAACCACTGACACGGAATGTGCTTCTAGAATACATACGTAAACAAATAATGACATTTTAAATATGGTAACTGAAAATGAAAATCTGTCCAAAGACTAAGAAACAAAAAATAACTTACCTTTTCAGCTAATTCTTCTGCTGTTATCTTTGGATCATATGGAATGGGATCACCTAAGTAGGTCCGTAACTTCACTGGAAATCCCCCATACATTGGAGCAAATGGATAGCGGAATTTTTCATAAAGCCACCTAAATAACCCTGTATAAAGGAAATCAAATGTTTTTATTGAATATTTTAAGCATGTAATTATAAACATTCAAATTAATTATATAAGACTTACAGAAAGGTGGCACAAAGTATGACTTCTTAGCAATTAGTACAACATTTTTCTAAAGGATGAGCTTTTAATTGGTTGTAACAAATGTACCACACTAATGCACAATATTAATAATAGGGGGAACTGGAAGATAGTGAGGAGATTATGAAAACTCCTTATACTCTGCTCAATTTTTTCTATAAATCTAAAAATAAAATGTATATTAATTTTTTAAAAAGGATAAGATTTTTTAAAATATGCAAATCTAAAAGGACAAGCCAGTTACTATTATTGCAAAACAAGGGGTAAGGACTGCAACCAAAAGCTGGAAGCTAAGAAGTCAAAATAAGTGACTTACGTGAATAAAAAAAAAAAACCAAGGGGGAAAAAAGGGAACATAAAATAAATGTATGTAAACATGCGACTACAACGCACAGTAAACTATACAAAGACTAAAAACTATTATTGTAAGTTAGGAAAAATGAAACTAATACATTAAAGAAAAGAATTAGTAATGCTAATGACCAAGTGTGAAATATAACAGGATTAAATAAAAAAGTTGTGAAAATATAAACAGATGGACTAAGTTTAAAACAACAAAAACAGAATCAAAGGACCCCATAAAAGGTAAGCCACATAGACTAGACAGGAATGTAGTATATTAAAAGTTGAAAACAATGTTTACCTATGAAAATACAAAATACACCATCAGACCCAAAGTAGCACTAAAAAAAAAAATCACTATATAGTAATTTTTGGGATATTGAGCTTTTAGGTTAAGAAAAATTAGAAAAGCAAAGACTTTTAAAAATTTATAATTAAAGAAATAATTTCTGGTTTGCCATTTAAATTGTAAGGAAATAGGCTGAGAGAAAATTAGAATTCCACATCAAAAGTTAAATATCACATCAATCTGCCTTTCCATTTTAAATTTTAAAAAAAGAAAGATAAAAGACTAAAGAAATCATGCCAGGCATGGTGGCGCATAATCCCAGTACTTGGGAGGCGGAGACCGGAGGATCCGGGTTCACGGCCAGCCTCAGCTACTTAGTGAGGCCCTCTGCAACTTCGTGAGACCCGGTTTCAAAATAAAGTATAAAAAATAGGGCCAGGGGTGTAGCTCAGAGGTAAAATGCCCCTGGGTTCAATCCCCGGTACCACCCACAAAAAAAAAGACTACAGAAATCATAATGGAACATCAAAATAAAATAGCAACTTTACACATAAAAGGAAAAATAGCAATTTAAAATGCTATAAAAGATGATGTGTGTAGATAGAAACACTAATAATAATAGTGCTAGGGAACTGGGTGTGGTGGCGCACACCTGTAATCCCAGTTCTTGGGAGGCTGAGACAGGAGGATCGCAGGTTCCAGGCCAGTCTCGGCAATTTAGCAAGACCCTGTTTCAAAATAAAAAATAAAAATGGGCTGGGGGTCTAGCTTGGAGGTAGAATGCCCCCAAGGTTCAATCCCCAGTACTCCCTGCCCAAAAGAGAAATAGTGCTAGGGATATAAAATATAAGCAATTGAATATAATATACAAGCCATAGGGTACAAAAACAAAATTTCAAAATAAGAAAACAGATATTGCAAAGAAAAAAGAGTCCAATTTTTGTCATCCCTATAACTGGATTAAAAGTTTATTTTAATCAGTGAATTAAAGACAGATTAAACGAATGACAATATAAATATATTATGATTCAAATATTAAAAAAAAAAGAAATCACAGCAATAACCCAAGGCAAATGACATCTCCTTGAGACTGGGTTTAGATTTTAGTTAACTATGTAGTGTCATCACTTTTAAAGCCGTAACTTCATGATTGAGTTAAAAAGATAGTATATAAATTTGTTCTAAACTTCATCAACATGGTCTAAACACGATATATTAAATAAATTGCTTTGGCATTTTTAAAAGCCCACTATGAGCCAGGCGTGGTAGCGCATGTCTGTAATCCCAGTACTTGGGAGGCTGAGACAGGAGGATCACAGGTTTGCTGTCAGCCTTGGTAACTTAGTGAGGCTCTCCACAACTTAGTGAAACCCTGTTTCAAAATAAAAAATAAAATAGGGCTAGGGGTGTAGCCCAGAGGTAGAAACCCCAGTACCACCAAAAAGATTAAAAAGAAAAATAAAAAGCCCATTATAAATAAGTTCAGAATGTATATGATAGATACTTTTAATAAAAAATCTAACATCTAAGAACTGCCATTATTTAGAACCAGTTATTTAGACTTTATATAGAAAAACATCTAAATAATATATCCATTTTTAAGGCTAATAATTCAAATGGATGCCTTACAGGATTCAAAACCTCAAAATATTTTAAATATTACATTATGATTAAAAACTGTATGAATCAGAACTTACTTGTTCCTCCAAGTGATCTAAATCCTTCTCGAATATTTTGTGTAAACATAGGAATAATGGGCTAAAGAAAAGAATTTGAATTAAAAAATAAATAAACAAATCCATTCAATGTCTCCAGTGAGTCACTAAGGCAAACTTTTGAGGGTCTGTTTGGAATTATCAAAATAAGATTACAAAAAACAATGTCACACTTGACTAGTGTGATTTATCAGACTAAATTCACCTTAATCATTTGCAAAAATATAAATTGGAAACACTACCCTCCAGTGGTAATATATTTCATTTACCAATTTTCCTAATACTCCACACTCATCTTTGAAACTCAAAATAGAGATGACAGTAATCATTAATTTCATTAAATAAAATGAATGTGGTGAACTGGATTTAGTGGGTTACTTAAAGAATGTTCACTGAAGTAAAGTTACAAGATACAGATTTTTCTCTAAAGGGAAATTTATATAAGTTAAGCGACAGGTTTTGGCAAGATGCTGTCGGGGAATTTTTTAAACACCATTTTTTGAGACCTTATTTAATTTAAAATGTTCAACACTGATGAAAAGTAAGTATAAGACTTTAAGAAAAGGAAAGCATATATATTGAAGAAGTCTTTATGTCATTAATTTTAAAGGATTTCTGCTCACAGGTTCATAGTTTTGATTTTTCCATAAATATCAATGATTATGTGAGATTTTAATAATGGAAATGTTAACTAAATGCCATAAAATAAAATATCACAAAGTATAATATAGGGAGGATGTGCCACTATGAATACTGAAGTAGATATAAATTGAATAGAATACTTTAATACGTATACAAACATACTGAAGTAAATGTTTTTTAGGATAGAATTGCGTGTGTGTGTGTGT
>PVJS01040889.1:0-18217 GCA_004027185.1 Glis glis
GGGGGGGGGGGGGGGGGGGGGAGGGACACCAAGAGCTGTGTGCATGTATGTTAACACCAAACTGATACTCATTGTGAAGTGAGACTACAATGCACCAATAAAAACATAAAAAAAAAGGTAAGAGCCTTGTGTCATTCATATATATATTCTCTTTACTAAATGGAGTAACTCAATTCCAATAGGTATTCAGGAAAGAGAAGTCACACAATTGTATGCACGGAAATGTTCCCATGACCATAGATTCCCACAAAAACAAGGTAAAACTTCAAGGTTGGAAGAACATATTAAGTGAATTTTCTCAAATCCTCACTGAATTTTCACTAGATCTGTTGCTTGACTATCATTAGACCAATTCTTATCCTTTAGACTTTCAGAAATTGATGGTTTTCATGGATTCCTACTCAAATGAATAATTCCTGATTTACACCATCTTTCTTGGTGCAGATGGTGATCCTCCTTTCAACAATAGCCACATGAATGCTTTGCAACATTCACACATGAGAGAAATCTTAGAGATTCTTGTGTGTAACTGTGTATTTGTGTGTGTATGTGGCTTGCACATGTACACATTTTCAAATTTATTAGGAAAGAGCTTAAAAGAAATATATCATGTATATTCAATAAGCATCTTATTTAAAAAAGAAAAATTAATGAAAAATTTTTTCTAACACAGCAACAAAAGGAGAGGCAGTAACTTCTAGGATGGTGGCAAGTGAACCAGACAAAGAATAACAAGTCACACAGAAAAAGAGCAAGGAGAAAATGCTTTGGAGTCACAAAGGCTAAGATCCTTCTCAAAGTCATTTTTTGTTGGGGTGCTAAAATTCATATTTCTTTTTTTCTCATAATATTTTAATTTATTTTTAACTGGCAATCCAAATAAGAAGCATGCATTACAGCTGTTTGATTAATGTCCCTTAAGTCTCTTTTAATACATAAAATCCCCCTCTATTTATCTTCTTTTTTAATGATTTGTTTCCTGAAAAAATCTGATTGTTTGATGAGACTTTGCATCCTTATGTTGTCACACGATGCTTGGTGTTTAGAGCCTGGTTAGATGCTGAGTTGGTCTTTTGACAAGATAGCTTAAGAGGTGGTGAGAACTGGCTGTTATATATTTCGCTTTTCTTTCTTTTTTTGAATTTTCAAATTTCATTTTTAAAATATATTCATTTATTGGTGAATTGTAATTATACATTTTGATAAGTGTCAGGGTATGAGAAGCATGCATGCACACATTGCTCATTTAGCCCTCCCTCAAATCCCACCCTATTCCCTCCCCCTTCCCTCCTTTTCATGCTCAGCATAGTGATTGACTCTGATAAAT
Source organism: Glis glis (assembly GCA_004027185.1). Taxonomy (NCBI): domain Eukaryota; kingdom Metazoa; phylum Chordata; class Mammalia; order Rodentia; family Gliridae; genus Glis; species Glis glis. The sequence continues at coordinate 1,328 of PVJS01040889.1, forward strand.
TTGTGTATATACATTGTGTGCGTTAGTGTGTTTCCCTCTTCCCTCCTCCCATGTCCCTCAGTTAGGTCCCATTCTTGCTCATCTAAAGTTTTCTCCTTTGTCTGCAGTCCCTTCTAAGTCCCATTCTCTCTAGCTTTCACATATTAGGGAGAACATCTGACTTTTCACTCTTTGTGACTGACTAATCTCACTTAGCATAATGTTCTCCAGTTCCCTCCATTTCCCTGCAAATGATGTAATTTTGTTCTTCTTTATGGCTGTGTAAAATTCCATTGTGGACATATCCCATAGTTTTGTAATCCATTCATCAGTTGATGGGCATCTTGGCTGGTTCCAAAATTTGGCAATTGTGAATTGTGTAGCTATAAACATAGATACACATGCATTAGTCTGGTAGTTTGGTTTCAATTCTTTTGGGTAGATGCCTAGAAGTGGTATTGCTGGGTCATATGGTAGGTTCATTCCCATTCTTCTGAGGATCCTCCACACTCTTTTCCAAAGTGGTTGCACTAATTTGCTATCCCACCAACAGTGTATTAGAGTTCCTACTTCACATCCTCGCCAGCATTTGTTGTTGTTTGTGTTTTCAATGATTGCCATTCTAATTGGGGTTAGGTGAAATCTCAGGGTAGTTTTGATTTGCACCTTTCTGATTGCTAATGATGTTGAACATTTTTTTCATACATTTATTTGCCATTTGTGTTTCTTCTGAGAAGGGTCTATTTAGTTCACTTGCCCACTTTTTGACAGGGTTATTTGTTTTTTTAGTGGTGATTTTTTAAGTTCTCAGTATATTATAGATATTAGTCCTGTATCAGAGAAGGAGCTGACAAACATCTTCTCCCATTCTGTCGGCTCTCTGTTGAGGTTCTTGACTGTTTCCTTTGCTGCACAAAAGCAAGCCCACATATTGATTCTTATTTTAAATTCCTGTGCCTTTGGGGTCTTGTTGAGGAAGTCTTTACCTGTGCCTATGTGTTGAAGTGTTGGACCTATGCCCTCTTCAAGTAGCTGCAAGGTCTCTGGTCTGATTTCTAGGTCTTTGATCCATCTTGAATTGACTCTTGTAGTAGGCAAGAAAGTGGGGTTTATTTATATTTTTCTGCATATGGTTAGCCAATTTTGCCAGTACCATTTGTTGAAGAGGCTATCTTTTTTCCAGTGGATGTTTTTAGCCCCTTTGTCAAAAATCAATTGAATGTAGGTATGTGTATTTGTTCCAGAGACTTCTATTCTGCTCCACTGGTCTACATGTCTGCTTTTGTGCCAATACCATGCTGTTTTTATTTCTATGGCTTTGTAGTATAGTTTAAAGTCAGGTATTGTGATGCCTCCTGCATGGTTCTTGTTGCTGAGAACTACTTTGGCTATTCTGGGTTTTTTGTTGTTCCAAATGAATATAAGGACAGATTTTTCTATGTCAATGAAGAATGACTTTCGTAATTTAATGGGTATTACATTGAATCTATAGATCACTTTTGGATGATTGGCCATTTTGATGATGTTTATTCTGCCTACCCAAGAGCATGGGAGATCTTTCCATCTTCTAAGATCTTTAATTTCTTTTTTGAATGTCATAAAATTTTCCTTGTAGAGGTCTTTGACCTCTTTGGTTAGGTTTATTTCCAAGTATTTTATTGTTTTGGGGGATATTGTGAGTGGAAATGTCTTCTGGATTTCTTTTTTAGTGGATTTATGGTTGGCATACAGAAAAGCTTCTGATTTTTTTTTGTTTTTTGCGGTACCGGGGATTGAAACCAGGGGCGTTCTACCTCCACGCTACACCCCCGGCCCTATTTTTTTATACTTTATTTTGAAACCGAGTCTCATGAAGTTGCAGAGCGCCTCACTAGGTAGAGAGAGAGAAAGAGAGAGAGAGAGAGACAGGGAAAGAGAGAGAGAGAGAGAGAGAGAGAGAGAGAGCTGAGGCTGGCTGTGAACCCGGATCCTCTGGTCTCTGCCTCCTAAAGTACTGGGATTACAAGCATGCGCCACGACGCCCTGCCCAAGCTTCTGATTTTTTAAGACAGATTTTGTACCCATTTTGCTGAATTTGTTGATCAGTTCTAAGAGCCTTTTGGTTGAGTTTGCTGGATCTTCTAAGTATAATACCATGCCATCTGTAAATAGAGATAGTTTCAGTTCCTCTTTTCCTATTTGTACTCCTTTATTTCCTTCTCTTGCCTTATTGCTCTGGCTAGAGTCTCAAGTACTATATTGAAAAGGAGTGGTGACAGTGGACATGCTTGTCTTGTTCCTGTTTTTAAGGGGAACTCTCAAAGTTTGTCCCCATTCAGTATGATGCTGGCTGTGGGCCTATTGTATATTGCTTTTATGATTTTGAGGTATGTTTCTTCTATTCAGATTCTCTGCAAAGTTCTTATTGTGAATGGGTATTTAATTTTGTCAAATGCTTTTTCAGCATCTATTGAAATGATCATGTGATTTTTGTCTTTAGTTCTGTTTATGTGGTGGATTACATGGATTTTTTTTCATATGTTGAACCAGCTTTGCATCGTTGGGATGAACCCAGCTTGGTCATGATGTATGATTTTCATGATGTGGTTTTGAATGTGCGTTGATACTATTTTGTTTAGAAGTTTTGCGTCTAAATTCATCAACGATATAGATCTGTAGTTTTTATTTCTTGAGCTGTATTTATTTGGTTTGGGTATTAATGTGATGTTGGCTTCATAGAATGTATTTGGGAGAGTCCTGTTTCTTTCTATTTCACAGAAGAGATTGAGGAGTATTGGGATTAGTTCTTCTATTAAGGGTTTTATACAATTCACCTGGGAAACTATCTGGACCTGGGCTTTCCTTTGATGGTAAGCTCCTTATTACTGCTTCAATCTCTTTGATTGCTATTGGTCAATTTAAATTTTCTATATCTTCTTGATTCAACCTAGGAAAGTTGTACGTGTGTAGAAATTTGTTAATTTCTTCTAGGTTTCCATATTGTTGGAGTATAGTTTTTCTTTTTCTTTTTTTAAGTGCTTTTATTGGGGCATTGGGGTCTTACATCACAATGAATATGTATTTGATGTTAATATACATGCACACAGCTCTTAGTGTTCCCCTTGCCTCCCCCGCCTGTATGGAGTACCAAGAATAATGTTGTTATATTCTCACATGTACATATTGTTTATGATAGTAATTCCACTGATTCGCTTCTTTCTTGCCCTTCCCCTTCCCTGGTACCACTTCCCTTGCCCCGCTGAGGGTTCTCCATTATCAACTGGAGTTCCTTGTGTGTCCCCACCACTCCCTAGGTTGCACATACTAATGAAAAAATATGTCCCTTCTTTTTTGTGATTGACCAATCTCACTTAACATAATTTCTCCAGATCCTTTTTTTCATGCAAATGCTGTTATTTTGTTCTTCTTTATTGCTGAGTAGAATTCCACTGTGTGTATTTCTCACAATTTTGTAACCCACTCATCTGTTGATGAACACCTACGTTGGTTCCATAATTTGGCCACTGTGAATTGTGCTGCTATGAACATGGGTATTCATATATTATTGTAGTTTTCTGGTTTCAATCCCTTTGGTATGATACCCAGTAGTGATATAGCTGGATCATGTGGTGGATCCATTCCCAGTTTTCTGAGGAATCTCCACATTGATCTCCATAGTGGTTCAACTAGTTTGCAATCCCACCAACAGTGTAGAAGAGTCCCTATTTCCCCACATCCTCGCCAACATTTGATGTTTGACTTCTTAATGATTGCCATTCTAATTGGGGTTAGATGAAATCTTAGAGTAGTTTTGATTTGCATCTCCCTGATTGCTAATGATGTTGAACATTTTTCATGTATCTATTGGCCATTTGTATCCTTTCTTGAAGTGTCTATTCATTTCAGTTGCCCACTTCTTGATCGGATTATTTGTTTTCTTAGTGTAAACCCTTTTAAGTTCTTTGTATATCCTAGATATTAGACCTCTGTCAGAGGGATAGCTTGCAAAGATCTCCCATTCTGTAGGTTTTCTCTTTCAGCTCTTGATGGTTTCCTTTGATGAACAGAAGCTTTGTAGTTTAATGCTATCCCACTTATTAATTCTTGTTTTAATTTCCTGTGCTTTGGAGGTCTTGTTGAGGAAGTTTCTACCTGTGCTATATGTTGGAGCGTTGGACCTATGCTTTCTTCTAATAATTTCACAGACTCTGGTCTAACTTCCTGGTCTTTAATCCATCTTGAGTTGACTCCTGTTCAGGGTGAGAGGTAAGGATTTAGTTCCATTTTTCTACAGGTAGATAACCAGTTTTCCCAGCACCATTTGTTGAATTGACTGTTCTTTCTCCAACGTATGTGTTTAGCACCTTTGTTGAAAATCAATTGACTATAAGTTTGTGGACTTTTTTCTGTATCTTCTATTCTGTTCCACTGGTCTGTGTGTCTGTTTTTGTGCCAATACCATGTTGATTTTATTAGTATAGCTCTGTAGTACAATTTGAAGTCAGAAATTGTTATGCCTGCTACATGGTTCTTATTACTGAAAATTGCTTTGGCTATTCTGGGTCATTTGTTTCTCCATATAAAATTAATGACTGAGTTTTCTAGATCTGTGAAAAATGATGTTGGTATTTTGATAGGGATTGCATTGATTCTGTAGATCATTTTTGGCAGAATGACCATTTTGATAATATTTATTCTGCCTATCTGAGAGCAGGGAAGATCTTTCCATCTTCTAAGATCTTCTTCAATTCCTTTCTTCAGCGTTCTATAGTTTTCATTGTAGAGGTCTTTTACCTCTTTGGTTTTTATCCCTAGTTATTTGATTGGTTTTGAAGTTACTGTGAATAGAATTGTTTTCTGGATTTCTTTCTTGGTGGATTCTTGGTTGGCATATATGAAAGCTACTGATTTTTTTAGGTTGATCTTGTATTCCACTACTTTGCTAAATTTGTTCCCTCCCATCTGCTTGACTGGAGCACAGTATGTGTGTGTGGGGGGGCACACAGGTTCCAGAGCTCGGGTGTTGGCATGTGAGACGTACTTCGAGGCACAGTGTTGGATGTGCTATCTGTGGCATGGGTGAAGGTACCGGAAGATGCCTGGTTTCCAAGGCACGGGTGCTGAGGGTTGCCTGGGCCTCAAGTGATGCACACGTCCTCCAGGTCTCGGGTGATGTCGCTGGAGGTTTCCCGGGCTCTTGTGCATGGCGCGGAGTATCTCGCATGGGCCTGAGGGGGGTGCAAACTCCAGGTTTCTCGTGGCAGTGCCTGAGGTGCACGGGCTCTGAGGAAGGGTGATGAGGATCGCATGCGGGCCCCCATGAGGTGCGTGGGCTCCTGGAACTTGGGTGTCAGCACTGGTGCATGCCCTGGCTCTGAGGCAGTATGGAGGGTGATGCAGGTGTCAGGTGGTAGTGCCGGAGGGTATCCAGACTCTGAAGTGGGGCACAGGGGTTCCTGCACAGGTGAGAGAGGTGCAGGCTCTGGGTCTTGGGTAGCCACGCTGGAGGACATTGGGGTCCAAGGCGGGGCTTGGAGGGCCTCCCAGGTCAATGGTGGTGGTGTTGGAGTCTGGGGCAGGGCACGGAGGGCTGCCTGAGTTGACTGGGACAGTGGGGCTGGCCTAGGCAGGCCACGGGGAGGGGACCGCCCAGGTGCATGGGATGGTGCAGCTGGCATTGGCGGGGCGTGGCTGGCCACTCTGGACAGCGACTGGCCCCCTTGGTCACGTGGGACGGTGTGGCTGGCTGCCTGGGTCACACAGCACCATTCGTCTGGCTGCCTAGATTGCATGGGACGGTGTGGCTGGCTGCCATGGGTCGCACGGGATGGCGCTGCTGGCCTAGGCAGGGCACAGGGGGGCACCCTGGTCGCACGTGATGGCAGGGCTGGCTGCCTGGGTCACATGGGCCTATGCTGCTGGCCTAGGCGGGGTGTGGGGAGGGCCACCCTGGTCGGGCGTGGCTTGCCTAGGTGGAGCTCAGGGGGGGCACACCCAGGTCTCTGCTAGTGTGGGGCTCTGATGCAGGGTGCTGGGGAACATGTGGGCTCATAGCACTGTGGGGGGGAGGTGCACGGCTGTGGCAGGAGCCCACGCTAGGGTAGCATTTGAAGGGTATTCACGATATGCTGCTGTGATGGTCCCACCACTCACAGAATTCTGCTCTGATTTCTCCTGATCTCTCTGTGGCACCGGGGGCTGTTAGCCCCGGCTGTAGGGTCCTGGGTAAAATGACTCCTTACGGATCTGCAGAAATGGGATTGCAGTTTTCTGTGGGAATCTGTAGCTGGTAGACTCTGTGCATCTGTATTCACACTCAGGTTACTGGAATTTGGGTTTTGGTTCTTTTGTGGCTGTGCGATGTTGTTTAGTTCTGAGCCCCCGAGGCAATTCTGAGACGATTTTGAGACAGGCTGGTTCAGGGGCTCCTATTCCATCACCATCTTGAATCTTCCTCTGGAGTATAGTTTTTCAAAGTAGTTTCTGATAATCCTCTGGATTTCTGTGTTGTCGATGATAATATCCCCTTTTTCATCTCTTATTTTAGTAATTTGGGTTGATTCTCTCTTTCTTTTGGTTAGGTTGGCTAGTGGTTTATCTAGTTTATTTTTTCAAGGAACCAGTTTTTGGTTTTGTTGATTTTTTGTGTTTTTTTTAATTCTCTACTTCATTGATTTCTACTCTGATTTTAATAATTTCCTGTCTTCTACTGGCTTTGGGGTTAGACTGTTCCTGTTTTTCAAGGGCTTTGAGGTGTGTCATTAGGTTACTTATTTGGTGATTTTCTGTTGTGAATATGTGGGGACTCAGTGCTATCAATTTTCCTCTTAATACTGCCTTCAGAGTGTCCCAGAGATTTCAATATGTTGTGTCTGTGTTTTCGTTTGATTCTAGGAATTTCTCAATTTCTCCCCTTATTTCTTCTCTGACCCATTCCTCATTCAGCAGTGTGGTGTTCAGTCTCCACATGTTTGAGATTTCTCTGGGTCTTCCTATAGTTGATTTCGAGTTTCATTCCATTATGGTCTGAAAAGATGAAAGGGATTATGTCACATCTTTTGAACTTGCTAGTACTAACTTTGTGACCTAGGATATGGTCAATTTTAAAGAAGGTTCCATGAGCAGCTGAAAAAAATGTGAATTCAGGTGTAGTTGGGTGGAATATTCTGTATGTGTCTACTAGGTCCATTTGGTTTATGGTGTTCCTTAAGTCTGAGGCATTTTTACTAACCTCTTGTCTTGAAGATTGATCTAGTGGTGTGAGAGGTGTGTTGAAGTCTCCCAATATTATTGTATTGGGATCTATGTGTGGTTTAATGTCACGAAGGGTTTCTTTTATGAAAGTGGTTACACGTATGTTTGGGGCATAAATGTTGATTATTGTTATATCCTCTTGCTGGATTGTTCCTTGTACCAGTAAGAAATGACCTTCTTTGTCTCTTCTGATAAGTTTAGGTTTGAAGTCTAATTTGTCTGATATCATGATTGCTACTCCTGCTTGTTTTTGAGTTCCGTTAGTGTGGATTATCTTGCTCCATCCCTTCACCTTTAATTTGTGCAAATCTTTACTTGTAAGGTGTGTTTCTTGCAGGCTTGCAGGTAGCACTTGTAAGGTGTGTTTCTTGCAGGTTGTAATGTTTAATCCATTTTGCCACCTTATGTCTTTTGATTGGGGAGTTGAGGCCATTTATATTCAGTGTGATTATTGAGAGATGGGTTTTCATTCCTAACATTTTGAGATTTAATTTCTGTTTGAGGTAGTGTTTGTTGTTTGCCTAGTTGTTTGTTTGATGGAAATCACTTTCTCTGGTTCTGGAATTTCCTTATTATTTCTTCCTTGTAATTTATCTCTGACTATTTTCTCTAGTGCTGGTTTGAAAGACATAAAGTCTTTCAGCTTCTGTTTGTCATGGAAGGTTTTTATTTCCCCATCAAATTTGATAGATATCTTTGCTGGGTAGATAAATCTTGACTGGAAGTTGTTTTCTTCCAGAGTGTGGTTTATGTCATTCCAGGCACTCCTGGATTTCATGACTTGGTTTGGAAGGTTGGGAGTGATTCTTATTGGCTGCCTCTGAATGTTATTTGGTCTTTTACTCTCGCTGCCTTTAAGATTCTCTTCTTGGCCTCTCTCTACATTAGTCAATTTGATTATTATGCGGCATGGTGAACCTCTTCTCTGATCTTCTCTATTAGGGGTCCTATATGTTTCCTGTACCTGTATGTCGACCTCTTTTTCTATGTTTGGAAAATTTTCTAATATTACTTCTCTGAATAGATTATTGATTCCTTTGGTGTCAGCTTCTATTCCCTCTTCTATGCCTATTATTCTTAGATTTGCTCTTTTAAGACTGGCTGAGATCTCTTCAATGTCCAATTAATGCTGTCGAATTGTTTTTTCTAATTTATATACTATGCATTCATTTTTGGAGAGGTCATCTTCTAAGAGTGAGATTCTGTTTTCCATGTGGTCTTGTCTATTCTTGATGGTCTCTATTGATGCCTTCATTTTGATTATTGCATCCTTTACTTCCTTCAGAACTTCTTTTTGATTCCTGTTCAGGGTGTCAGATTCTTTGTTCATTTGATCATTCCTTTCAGGCTCTCTCTGAATTCTTTTTGGAAATCCTGTATCATTTCTACTATTAAAGTATTGAATTGTCATCTCAATGTTTGCACTTCTCTGTTGGTGGGTTCTGTTGTTGTGGGATTGTGGGAGCTCATTGTTTCTTTGCTATTCTTTCTTTTCATGATTTCAGGTTTTTATGTTTATACCTTTGTTGCTTTTGGTAGCTCTCTCTCTCATTCTGTGGGTTTTCTATATATCATCCCTCTCCCTTTACAGTTTCTTATCCTGGAGGTAAATAGCTGCTTACTAGGTGAGCCTTAAATGTGAATAGCCTTTACTAAATGGTTATTCTCACTTGCTCGGTATAATGTCCATTTGCAGGCCAAATTCTTGGTCTCCTTCAGTGATTGGGACCCTTGCCTGGTGCCTCTTACTACCTGCACAGGTGACCAGTGACACTATTGCCCCTCTCACTGCAAGCGTGGGTGGGTCTCTGTGGTCTCCACCTGGGCTGTCCCTATGTCTCTCTCTCTGTCTACACCTATGGCAGTTGTTACCAACAGGGGATCCCAGGCTTGTGTCTCTCTTTGCCTACAGAAGTGGTAGATGTCGCTTTGATCTGCCTCTGTGCAAACATGGAACTCTACATTTTCCACAGAGAGGGCTGGTTTGGTCCTATTTTTCTCCAGGATGCAAGTGTGTCCCACCCAAATATTGCCAGGGACTGTCTGCTTATCCACGTGACTACTGCATCCCACAGCAGACCCCACTCCCACCTCCACTGGGGCAATCTGCACAGTCTCAGACTCTGTGAGTCCCTGTGGCCATGCTGGGTGGTCTCCCCCTGAGGCGGCTCATTGACTTACGGTCTTGTCGAGCACTCCTTTTTGTCTCTGGGAGGGGTGGATTGGCTCAGTCGCTGCTGCAGATTCTGGTCAGGCCTCCAGGCACTGGGGACTCTGCTGAGTGTGGATGGAACTGTTGCTCACTTTTGTCGCTGATGCTCTGCAGTGCTGGTTTTAGAAAAGGTCCCTGGTTTCTTTGTTGGTGGCCTGCTGAAGCCACAATGCCGGTAGCTGCCGGTGCCATATGACCAAGATGGCGTCGCTGCTGCTTCTGCTGTTGCAGTAGTTCGGGTATGTGTTGCATGTGGAGTGAGTTGCTGCATGCGTTCACTGCTGCTATTCTGCAGTTGCTGGATTCACAAGAGGTTGCTGGTGTCTCCATTGGTCTTGTGTAGAAGCCATAATGCTAGTAGCCACTGGTAAGGTCTGCCAAGATGGTGCTGCTGCAGCCACTGTAGCCACCGCTGTTTGATCTCTTCTCGCTTTTGTCTTTCTAATGAGCTGCTTGAGACCTACCTGCAGTAAAAAGCTCTCCTCATGGGGTGTCTGAGTCTGTACCTACTGACCACTTGGAGAGGCTGATGGAGGAGGAAGAAGGGAGGGAGGAGAACGGGCCTGCTGAGCAAGTGCTAAGTGCTGCCGCACGACATGTTTCATGTTTTAGTTATGAATCAGTCTGTCCAACATTTTGTTGTCTACTCCATTGAAATTTCTATTTCTGCACCTCTATTGGTACACATGCCATTTGTCCTTAAACACTATGAGGGCCACACTATCTGTAACTTCCTGTAGTGTCCCAGCAATTTGAATGTTCTTAAAGAGAACAAGAGATTTCTGGTATTCCTTCTCACTACTCAAGAAAGGTGGGGATAGAGGTTGGGGGCCATCTCAGAAGGGGAGAGCAAGTCCATCCATCCAAGCAAGCAAGAGAACTAAAATTCATATTTCTGATAGGAGCTTAGAAGGTAATAATTTTTTTGAGATTTTGTTCTTTTGGAAAAACTCTATCCGGGGTGAAACCAAAGGAAAAGGATCACTATTTATTACAACATAGAGAAAGGTTCAGCTGACCATAGGATCTGAAGGAAGACATTCACAAAGAAAATCTATACCAATAAGCTGCATCATTTAAGTGGAAACTTGATTAGTTACTAACATACCTATAGTGTTTGGGGACCAGATTCAATTGTTTTAGGCAACACTGCCCAAATACAAAATATTTTGTCAAAATGTGTCTAATAACAGAGAAGATCATTATGTTACTTTAGGGAGCTGGGGTTTGATATTTTGAAGTTTCCTGTTTTAGGAAGTAATATCTATAAAAATACTTCATTTTATTTCATAATATATCAATAGCTTCAAAATAACATTTCACCTAAAATGTTGTAGATTGATCAGGACAGGAAGTAAAGCCTGCTACACTGATCAAATCTGTAGGGTTTTAACCCAAGCACCAGAGCCTACATCTTTGGATGTACAAATAACCCAGTCTGGGTATCAGAGCTTTAGAAGAATTTATGTAGTAATTCTAGAATTTTAGAAACTAAGATATGTTAAAAGTGCTATCTACTGTAATTCTTTTATTTATAAGAAAGAAATCAATATCAAAAAGTTTAAATGACCTTTCTAGTGTTTCAGAGCTAGCAAATAACAAACCTAGAATTCAATTTATATTTCCAGTGCCAAGTTTTCTTTACTGTATCACATGCCACTCCTAGTTTTTATTTTAAAGATTAATTTTACTTTGAAACAACAGGAATATTCAACAGTGAAAAGCATATAGAAATATATTGTCTTCAGAATATGGAGTAACATGTAGGAATATAGAAAATCATATTTCAGAAGCATATTTAAAAACATGGAAAGTGGCCATGGTACCTTCAGTGCAAATAATGGCTATATAAGATACACACAGTATGAACCTAAATTAGCAAAAACTAAACTATATAATATTAGTAGTAATATTATCAATTATTATCCCTATGTGGTATCAGTATAATTTTTATGCTTTTTGCAGTGCTCTCGATTTTCCAAACTTTCCAACAAGTTTTATTACTTTTATAATTAGATAAATGAATAAATGCAAATCCAGTGAACAAACAGCTAGTGTAGGTTAAATTATACTTTAATTTAATTTATTCTAGGTATCCTAGAGTACATTGTAATTAAAATATGTCTCAGGATAACATATGCATTTATATTTTAATCTATTGGTTCCTAGTTGTGCAACCAGGGGTGGATCTACACTCTTGGAAACTCTATTTTCTTATCTGGAAAGTGGAATTAATAACTACCCTACAGATTTTTGGTGGCAATTAAGTGAGATCATGCATATAATGCATATAAAGTGCCTACCCGAGTCTCCCTAGTGGAGACATGTAGTGGCCATTCAGTAAATGTTAGTTCACTTCCTTTTTATGAGTTCATAAATTTTTATTAATGAAAACTGCTATAAAGTGCTCTTTCCATTAAATAGCCACAAAGCACAATTTTTAAAATTAATTATACTGTTGCTGAAATGCCTTACCACAGAGCAGAATGGGGCTGCAGGAAAGAGAAGGGTGTGAGTGACTGTGACATTCAAGTGAGAATGTGGGGCATAGGGAAGTGTGTGCCTATGGGGTTAAAATGCTTTGAACTACTCACATTACAGCACCAGAACTGCTTCAGTATATGGTATGCAAATCCATTTTCTGGTTCTACTCTGACACTGAATACTAACACCCTGAAAACCATCTCCAGATCCTTGAGGTAATTTACCTAAATGCATGAGTCCATATATAAGGTGTCAAGCAGCCCTAACTCATTAGGCTAATGATTTTTCTATGTTTGAGAAACAGCCTGATCCAGATGTTGGATAATACCTATGTGAGCCAGTAACGCACTTTATTTTAGCAATCTAGCAACTGGGTACCATTATTGCCTTGGCACTCAGTAAAAATGTTGTGTTGCATTTAATCAGCTAGACTGCACTATTAACCAGTATTTCCCCACATCTGTCATGCTACATTAAGAGGCTTGTGGGTTGTCAAGGAGAGGTTACATCGTCCACAGTCTGGTTTTAGTGGTTACATCTATTTAGATGTATTATGACCACATATGCAATGATTCTCTAATTAGGACATCTAATTTTTCAGAATAGTTGCCTCTTTCACAGTATTAGAAAACAGAAAGATATCTACACAGAAAAACCTTCTGCTTTCTTGCTCCTTTTAAAAGTGTAAAAGCACCTAACAAAGCAACCAAGGAAATGATGAAGTCAGGATGATGTGAAAAGAGCAGAAGTGACAGGTTTCACTGGATGGAATTCATGAAGTGAGTGAAAGCGCCTCTCAATCCCCTTGTTCCACATCCCCATGATGTTTTCTGCCACAAAACAGTTTAAAATACTCTGTAATCCAAAGAATGGGTAATGAATCTGATGAAACAACAGGTCTTCTAACCTGGGCTGCTACTTCCAATCATGTGGTTGCTGTTTAGAAGTCTGGATATGACACATTTTTTTTCATATAAAAGTTGTAACTGCCCTTTGTCATTCATGGCAAGATATTTTCGTGTTTCATTCACCTAGTGTCTCCTGGGTAAATATGTGGGAGCATTTGCTGCTTAAATTGGTGCTTTTGTCAAACCAAGATAGTACAAAATTTTAACCTAAAACTAAATGGAAAACTGAAGTTGGCACTTCCTTTACTATATGCTCCAATATGAGTATTGAAAAGCATATTTAGATTGTCACAAATGAAGGCTTTTCTTTTCAAACTTGGCTAAATGACATTTTAATATATGCCATAATTTGTCCTATTGATAGGCTTGATACCATGAAAAGTAACTCAGAAATTCACATTGCTCTGTTCTGGCAAGATAGGCAAGCAAGCCCAGGGACTTGTCAAGAGAATGCATTGATATAGGGATGTTCTGAGAAAGCAAAGGTTTGCAGCATGGCTTAGTTCCACTTAGTGGACTGAATTCTGCCTGCCACAGTTATGTAGCCAGAAAATAATACTTGGAACAGTGGATTGTCTCTGCCCAAGAGGAAATGCTTTTGTTTTTATCCATTTATGTTTTTCTTCTTCATGCACAGACAGGCACCAATTTGAGGCTTGTTGACAGCAGAAGCAGAGGCCAACTACTGTGAGTGACATTTATTTCCCTCACAGATGACCCTCTGATTTATACTTTAACTACAGCTTCGCCTTGATGGACAGAAAGACCTAGGACTGAATATTATGTAGCAGAGACTGCTAGGCTCTGAGAAGTCTCCAGTTGCTTCACTTTGAATTAAGTTGAAACCTCTAAATCTCAGCTGCTTAAAATGTGCTGCGTAGACTGGTAGCATTGGCATTGGTATTGCCTGGGGTCTTCTCAGAAATGCAGAATTCCAGGACCCACCTCCAACCTGCTGGATCAAAACCTGAATTTTAAGAGTATTCCCAAGAATGCATATGTGCCATAATGTTTGAGAATCAATGGTCTAAGTAATGGTGAATGGATCATGCTCTGTTATTTTGTTAGATAATCCAAACACTAGAAACATTAGCTGATTAAAAAACATTTGTCAACAGTATTAGTCAGTGTTCTCCAGAGAAGCAAAACCAATAGGATGCATATAGATAGAAATATATTTATTATAAGAAATTGGATCACACAGTTTTGGAGGTTGAGAAGTACTGCAGTCAGCAACAAACATGGAGACTCAAGAGAGCCAATGGTGTTAAGTCCAATTCTGCATCTGAAGACCTGAAAGCCAGGAGAGCTGATGATATAAGTAAGTTCCAGTTTGAAGGTGGTGGGCTGAAGACCCAGGAAGAGCAGATGTTTCAGTTTTGAAGTCTAAAGGAAGGAAAAGCCTGATGTCCCAGCTCATGCAGTCAGGCAGGAGTTGCCCTTACTTGAAAGTCAAAAAGGTCAGTCTTTTGTTCTGTTCAGGCCTTCAACTGATTGGATAAAGACTACCCACAAAAGGGAAGGCAATGTGATATACTCAGACAACTGATTCAAATGTTAATCTCATCTAAAAAGCCCTCACCCACGCACCTAGAAATAATGTCAGAACAAATATCTATCTACTCTGTAGCCCAGGCAAGGTGACATAAAATTAATCATTGACAACAACCATCGTGGATAAAGCACCTTGAAAGAAACTTTGTGCTGGCCAATTCTGGACAACTTATTTACTTTTACAAGCTGGATTTCAGAAAAGGTATATTTTTCCTAATTTTTTAAATTTCTATTTGTGATGATGTTACCTGGAAGAGACCAAATAAATACATAAACAAATAAACAAGGGAAATGTTAGCTTATATATGAGAATATCTATCACAATGTCATTGCAATTTTCTCCTTTTCATAAGGCATAAAGTTATTCTAATAATGACTGGTATAATATATGCATTGATTTAAATTGACAATACACCAAAGATTACTTTGTGCATCTTAGCAGTGCCTCATTTATTTTTTACTTAAGATAGCTAAGTTAACAATAGTACTGTATTAGCCTGAACCTTTATTTAAGACAGAGGCAGAAGTCAGTCAATGATCTTGACTGTACCGAATGACTTCCCATGTAAAAACAGGCCAAGTAGCCAAAAATGGATGTCCAACAGCTGCCAAGATATGGTCCAAGAGGTTCAATATGGTATCCTTCTTTGGCCTGCTACATTGAACTTGGAGCAAATACCTGGACAATGAAAGTATCTTGTTATATGTCCTGTGAGAAAAAACTAAGAACAGGCAATTTGTATCAATTTCTTCATATTTTTATTTGTCTACAAAGCCCAGTCAGTGGGCTTATTTCCTTTTTAAAGTTCTTGAACTCAAGTGGCTAGTTTGAATTAACCAAAAGGGAGGATTATGGAGCATGTAGTTATATTTGGTCTTTAAGCTCTTGAAATAGTTTAGAAGCAATTCTATAAATATCCTAATATTGTTTTGAGGAAAGTTCTGCTTGAACTATTTACTAGCTTCATATATGTAGACATGTTCCCTAATCTCTGTGAATCCCAGTTTCCTTTCTTTTCATTCCTTCTTTGTTTGATTAAGCATTTCACAGCAGTTTTGAAAGTAGCATATAGGAAAATATACAAAGGGCCTAATAGAATTTTTGCTCCATTTAGTCCTTCTCTTGCTTTTCCTTCTCTTCCTCCTCCTACCCTTTTCCTTTGCTCTTTCTGCCCCTCTCCTTTTCATATCTCTCCTTCTATCCTCTTTCTCCTCTTCCTTTTTCTTGGTCAAAACAGAGGATCATTGCTCAAGGTAAATATATTTATATCTTTGTTGGACATCTTTTGCACTTCTCCGTCATCTTTTCATAGAAAATTCATGTGTCTATCAATCTTTACTAATTCTTTTTTTGTGATTGGCTAATCTCACTTAACATAATGTTCTCCAGATCTTTCCATTTTCTTGCAAGTGCTGTTATTTTGTTCTTCTTTATTGCTGAGTAGAATTCCATTGTGTATAGAAGATTTATTTTCTTATGATTTCAGGTTCAATCCATGTGAGGCTGGGGACCATGGGTCTCAGGGCATGCTGGCGGGAGGAGGACAGGAGAGCACATGGGCCATGCTTCATCATGTGCTTCATCATGGAGTGGAGGCCAGAAATGAGAAAGAGAGGGGGAGGGGCAGGAGGAGAAGGAACCCTTTATTTAATTCCCAATAATGTACCCCCAGGGACCCACCTCCAGACACACCCTACTGGCCTGCATCTCCACCGTTTTAATGGATTTATTCACTTCTGGGTTTACAACCCTCATGACTCCACTATATCAACTCTAAATATTAATAAATGAGCTCTTTAGGGGACATTTTACATCTAACTATAACATAAGTGTTAACATGTTTCTAGAAGAATTTGATTTAAAATTTCTTAGTTGTAGGGCTATTGCATTTTGTTTCATTTTTTAAAAAATCACATTACCAAAAATGACCCTGTTTTTTTCCCCCTAAACATTCTGTAAGATCATTAGAGAATGGGGAAAGAGAAAAAAAGTAAAAATCCTTATGACCCAGACAAAAATCTTCACTTTTATTTGTTCTATATTTTTATAGAAATCTTTCAAAGCATGTATATTACAGGAAAGACTAGTATACAGATATATCTTTAGTGGATATGACCATGTACTTTTAATTATAACAGCATATTTTAGAAACAAAAGTACTAGTGTAATTGAAGTAATTTCAGAAGTTTATATATATATTCCCAAGAGATATTATTGCCTAAAAGATTCTTTCTGATATGAAAAAATATTGTTATGGAAGTATTTAGAGGTTGCAATCTTTTTTTTTTTTGAGATAGGGGCTGATCTTGAAATCCTGGGTTCCAAGCCGGGTGTGGTGGCGCACGCTTGTAATCCCAGTACTTTGGGAGGCAGAGACCGGAGGATCTGGGTTCACGGCCAGTCTCAGCTCGCTCTCTCTCTCTCTCTCTCTCTCTCTCCCTGTCTCTCTCTCTCTCTCTGTACTTAGTGAGTCCCTCCGCAACTTCATGAGACCCGGTTTCAAAATAAAGGATAAAAAA
>PVJS01040890.1:0-12402 GCA_004027185.1 Glis glis
GCTTCTCCAACGGAATCAGCTCCAGGACGACACGCGCACGGATCCCGCGCTTCTCCAATGGAATCAGCTCCAGGACGACACGCGCACGGAGCCCGCGCTTCTCCACCCGGCTCAGCTCCAGGACCACACGCGCACGGACCCCGCGCTTCTCCACCCGGCTCAGCTCCAGGTCCACACGCGCACGGACCCCGCGCTTCTCCACCCGGATCAGCACCAGGACCACACGGGCACGGGCCCCGCGCTTCTCCCGCCCGCCGGGCTCCAAGTCCCGCATCGGGCTCTCCAAGCCCAAGCCAGGGCTCCGGGCGCGACCGGGACCGGCTCCACAGGACCCGCCCCCTCCAGTGTCCGCTTACCGAGGCGGGCCGGGCCATGGCTGCTCTCCGGGCACCGGCCCCCGGATCGGCCTCCAGCTCGGACCCGCAGGACCCTGCGCAGAGCCCAGAGCGCCCCAAAGCCAGCGCCGGCCGGGAGGGCTGCGCTCAAGGACTCGGCGCCGCCCGTCACAGCGCCCCCTGCAGGCGGGAGGAGCGCGCGCCACCCGGGCCGGGCCTCGGTGAGGATCCCGCGGTCACCTGTTGTGATGGAGCCTCCGACTCTCCCGGGATCCCCAGGAAGGGAAACAGTCGCAGAGGAGCCGAAAGAACTGAAGAGAAGGTGGAAATGGAGAGAGAAGACAGCGACCGGGGACCCTCTTCCCAGAGATAGACTGAGAGGGAGAAGAGAGAGAGGGGTGTCCGGCTCGGTTCCTCCCACAGCGACCCAGATCCAAGGATTGGGCTCCAGGGGACCATCTGGGCGGCGGTCCCAGGAATCAAGCAGGGAATTGGAGGGACGACCCTGGAGGAGGCGCCGGGAAAGGGGCCACCCTCAGAGCAGGTTCCCAGGGGTCCACCTGCCGGCAGGCTGGAAGCGCGCACGAACCTCAGTGCACACACCTAGGTCTCCTCCGGGCCATGGCTAGGGGACCAGATGTTTGTCCACAAGTTCTTACCCTCGTGTTTGGGAGCTTATGATGACCTGGGCGTAGGCTGAGCTCCCTCCCTTGGCCAGAGATTGCCTCGGGCAGGGAGATTGGCGCAGCCACCCAGGAGCTGCCCAAGGACGAGGGCGGGGCACCCACAGCATCTTCAGGGAAACAGAGGGATGAAGGGGAGAAAGAGGCAGAGGGGATGAAACCGGGAACGAGAAATGAGGACAAAAATAGGGAGAGAGATGGCGAGACACAGGAAGGGGTAAGACAGGGAGAAACAGAAAAGAACAGAGATGGCTGGAGAGGATGACTGGTGTCTGCAGACAACCTCAACCTCTATCCCGCTGATAGTGTTAGGTTACTGACTAAAGCACCTTAGGGCGGGGTACTGAGAAATGGAATAGTCCCTGTGTATGATGATGACTGCGTGTGTATATATGTGTTTGCTATGGAATTCAGAAATGTACACTTGTGTCATTACAATTTTTATTACTTAAATTATCATATAATAAAATTATTTTTTCCTCTGGGTGTAAAGTTGTATAAAAATTATTTTGGTGGTACTAGGGATTGAACCCAGGGGCAATTTACCTCTGAGCTACACCCCCAGCCCTTTTAATTTTGAAACAGAGTCTTACTAAATTGCTGAGAATCTAAGTTGCTGAGGCTGCCCTCAGACCTACAATCCTCATATCTTATATTCCCAAGTACTGGGATTATTGGTTTGCACCACCATGTCTAGCTACATTATTAAAATTGAGCTGGATGTGGGGGTGCACACTTGTAATCCTAGTTTTGGGAGGCTAAGACAAGAGGATTGCAGGTTCCCGGCCAGGCTCAGCAACTTACTGAGAGCCTGTTTCAAAATAAAAATAAAATTGGCTAGGGGTGTAGCTCGGAGGTAGAATGCTCCTGGATTCAATCCTCAGTGCCCACACACACAAAAAAGTTTAGAGTTTTAATTGGTGTGATAGAAAATGACTGGTTATCTGCAGAAACATTGTAGACCATTTCCACAATTTTTCTTTAGCTAGTAACATTATATGATACACAAAGATTTTGAAATTGTCATGTACATTTGAAGCATATTTAAATAGATGGAATAGTAGTTATTACTGCTCTCAAAGGTGGATAAGAGCTGGCGTGGGGCGTACACTTATAATCCCAGTACTTGGGAGGCCAAGACAGGAATATTGCAGGTTTGCAGCCAGCCTCAGCTATTTAGTGAGGACCTCCACAACTCAGTGAGACCTTGTTTCAAAAAAAAAAAAAAGAATAAGCCGGGCCTGGTGGTGCACGCTTGTAATCCTGGTACATGGGAGGCTGAGATAGGAGGATCGCAGGTTCACAGCCAGCCTCAGCTACTTAGTGAGGCCCTCCATAACTTAGTGAGACCCTGTTTCAAAATAAAGAATAAAATATAGGGCTGGGGTGCAACTCGGAGGTAGAATGTCCCTGGGTTCAATCCCCAGTAGCACACACACACACACAAAAAGAATAAGTTGGGGTGGTGTCACAGGCTTGTAATCCCAGTACTTGGGAGGCTGAGACAGGAGGATCGCAGGTTCGTGGCCAGCCTTACCTACTTAGGCCCTCTGCAACTTAGACCCTGTTCCAAAATAAAGAATAAAAATAGGTCTGGGGGTGTAGCTCGGAGGTAGAATGCCCCTGGGTTCAATCCCCAGTACCACACACACAAAAAAAGAAAGAATAAAAATAGGGTTGGGGGTGTGCTAGGAGGCAGAATGCCCCTGAGTTCAATCCCCAGGAAGCGCCAAAAGAAAAAAAAGAATAAAAATTAGAGCTGGGGTATAGCTCATAGGTAGAATGTCCTTGGGTTCATTCCCCAGTACCACACACAAAAAAAGAAAGAATAAAAATAGGGCTGGAGATGTGCCTTGGAGGTAGAATGCCCCTGGGTTCAATCCCCAGTACTCGCAAAAAAAAAAAAAAAAAAAAAAAAAAAAAAAAAAAAAAAAAAAAAAAAAAAAAAAAAAAAAAAAAAAAAAAAAAAAAAAAAAAAAAAGAAATTAAGAAAGAAAGAAAGAAGAAATAAAGAAAGAAGAAAGAAAGAAAAGTATAACAAGTAGGGCTGGGGGTATAGCTCAAAGGTAGAATGCCTGGGTTCAATCCCCAGTTCCGCAAAAAGAAAAAAAAAAGGCCGATAGGATGAAAGCTTTAATTTTGTATTTTCCAGCAAACATTACCAGTGTAGAAAGATTTACTCATAACCAATGGCTGCTTGTAGAGAAAGTGGTTTGTCAGAACTGGAGATAATTTGATGTACCTTGAGAGTGCATGTGTGTGTGTGTGTGTGTGTGTGTTGCTGGAAAAATATCCCATTGAACCTATTCCATGGTGTGAATGCAGGAAAGTTAAGCTGTAGGTGGAAACTATGATTATTTTGTTAATTTGCAAAGCAGTTAAATTGCTTCATTGTCTCATTTCTGGATCCCAACTTTAAGATTTGTTGGTTTGTTGTACTGGGGATTGAACCCACAGCATTCTATCACTCGGCTACACCTGCAGACCTTTTTCTTTTTCTTTTTTGTATTTTGCACTTTTATTTCTTTTTTTTGTTGTTGTTGTTTTGCTAAGTTACCGCACACTGGCCTCACACCTGCAATCCTCCTGTCTCTACCTCCCAAGAAGGTCAAATTCTTTTGTAGTGATTGTGCAAAGCAGCAAAAATATTAGAAATTAGAAATTAAAAATAAGCCATTACAACAATCGTAAATCTGCTTCTGAAAACATCATGGATTTTCTTCAAACAATATGCAAAACTTTAGTCAGCAAAATCACTTAATGCCATTGCCATCTCAAAAACCTTTACAGCCAAGTATTAAATAGGAGGAAAGACTTGACCTTAATTTCCTATAAGAATAAAGTATTTAATAGATTGGTGGTAATGTTACCATATTATACACGCAGAGCTGGTGTCGCTGCTCCATGTAGCTCAGTGGAAAGTGTCGTATTTAGTCATGCAAATGTCTAACAGGTGACAGGGCTTTAAAATCACTGTTCTTGTCTCATGAGGTCAAACTTTTAAATTATGATTACTAGTGTGTGTGTGTGTGTGTGAGAGAGAGAGAGAGAGAGAGAAAGACAGAGAGAGACTGGGGATTGAAGCAGGGGCATTCTACCTCCGAGCTACACCCCCAGCTCTATTTTATTATTATTTTGAACAGGGTCTCATGAGGTTGATGAGTCTCACTACTTGCTGAGGCTGTCCTCAAACCTGTGAGCTTCCTGTCTCAGCCTTCCAAGTACTAGGATTACAAGCATGTGCCACCACGCCCAGTGTGAAACATTATTTTAGAATAATGTGTATTACAGTCTACTGATAATCCCATTCTCTGTCATCCCTCAGAATTCCAGGTCAGTTGCCTGAAAAGTAGGAATTCTGTGTATGGAGTATGAGTCTGTCCCTAGAGTATACACATGTGCTGCCCACACGACCTTCATCCACCATAACAAACAGGGTGGCCCTCTGCTTTCTCCTGGACTTTTTTGGATGACTGTCAACATCGCTTGGAAACTCCCTACTCTGAACTGCTGTTGCTTAGACTGTCTCCTGATAAAGCTGTTTAGCTTCATTATTTTGTCACAAGTCAGCCTGTAATCAGCTGCTTAAATTGGGAGCCTCACTCACTATCCCAGTTGCAAGCAACATCTCTGTTCTGGAACTCCCAAACCTCCATCTCCTGACTCAGTCCCTCAGCTACATCTGGTTCCATCCCTCTCAGCATCTCCAGTTTTTTGTTTCTTCAACTCAACCAAATTTTGCCGAAACCATCAGCATTTCCTTAGTGGGAGCCATGCATAGTGACTATGGAACCTGCTGAGAAGCGTGGACATCCACATAAAAGGACAAAGACTCAGAGAATTCATCTTATTATTACTGGTTTCAAAATAAATAAGCAAAAACAAATCCAAGAACACATCAATCCAGCAACAAAGTCCACAGTTTGGGAGCCCGCTCTGAAAAAAAAGTAGAACTTGACATTTAATAGCCACCCCCATCCATTCAGCATTGAGAACGGCACTTGAGGGACTTCCTTCTGTCTTAATTCAAGCTGGGATTTGAGAGCCAGCTTAGCATTTGGGCCAAAAGTACCACCTAAGATGGTAGGAGGAACAAACATCTTTCTTTAGATAGTAAGGATAATTCTTCCTTCCTTCTTTCCTTCCTTTCAGTACTAGGGACTGAATCCAGGGTCTCATGCATGCTAGACAAGCACCCTACCACTGAGCTACATCCCTGGACAATTGGTGATGTTTCAAAAGAAAAAATCCTTTATGGAGTCCCATAGTCCTAATTGTATTACATTCCCGCTCAAAGTAGCACCCCTGTTCCTGAAACCTGTCTACGGGCGGGTTTGGCCGCGGTGGCTGAGGATTCCTGGGCAACATCAGCTCTGCTCCCAGCTTTGGTGTCGCACCGGGCTCAACTCCAGTCAGCCTCTATCATTGCCAACAGCTGGCTAAGCCTTTTCTTAACGTCAGGCTCATCCGGAGTAAGAGAGGCTTTTGTGTGCACTCTGACGTGCTCAGCCAGTTTAGACTTATAAATGAAGCCCTTCCCACAGTCGCCACAGGCGAAGGGCCTCTCGGGCCTGTGGATGCGCTGGTGCCTGAGCATGTGTCCCCGTTCCCGGAAGTCTTTATCACACTCAGGGCAGCGGAAAGGTCTCTCCCCTGTGTGCAGGCCTTGGTGGCTGAGCAGCTGTGCCTTCAGGCGGAAGCTCTTGTCACACTTGGCACACTGGAAGGGCTTCTCCCCCGTGTGCGTCCTGATGTGCTCCACGAGTTTGGACTGCTTGAGGAAGCCCTTGCCGCAGTCCCTGCACGAGAACGGCCTCTCCCCGCGGTGGAGCAGCTGATGGGCCTTCAAGTCAGCCTTCACGCGGTAGCTCTTGTCACATTCCGGGCACAGGAAGGGCCGCTCCCCGGTGTGCAGGCGCTGGTGGCTGAGCAGCTGCGCCTTCAGGCGGAAGCTCCGGGCGCACTGGGAGCACTGGAAGGGCCGCTCGCCGCTGTGCACCCGGAAGTGCTCCTCCAGCTTGGACTGCCTGGTGAAGCCCTTGCCGCACTCCCCGCAGGAGAACGGCCTCTCCTTGCTGTGGGTGTGCTGGTGGGCCTTCAGGATGCCCTTCAGGCGGAAGCTCTTGCTGCACTCGGGGCACCGGAAGGGCCGCTCCCCGCTGTGCACCCTCAGGTGCTCCCGCAGCTTGCACTGGTGGGCGAAGCCTCTGCCACACTCGCTGCAGGAGAAGGGCCTCTCCCCGCCGTGCCGGAGCTGGTGGGCTCGCAATGTGCTCCGCAGGCGGAAGCTCGCTGCGCACTCGGGGCACTGGAAGGGCTTCACATCTGTGTGCAACCGCTGGTGCCTCAGCAGCTGTCCCCTCTGGCAGAAGCTCCTGCCACACTGGGCACACCAGAACGGTTTGTCGCCGCTGCGGACTCGGGCGTGCTCCGTGAGTTTGCAGCGCGTGGCGAAGCCCTTGCCGCCCTTCGTGCAGGAGAGCGGCCTCTGCGCGCTGTGCACGCGCTGGTGCACCCGCAGCAGGCCGCGCAGTCGGAAGCCCTTGCTGCACTCCGCACACTGGAAGGGCTTGTCCCCCGCGTGCATCCTGAGGTGGCTGGCCAGCGTGGACCGTGAAAGGAAGCACCTGCCGCATTCCGTGCAGGAGCAGGGCCTCTCACCTCCGGGGCTGTGGCCGCCCTGCAGAGCCTCCAAGTCCCACTCCTGGTGGCAGCGCTCCTTACAGTCCAGCCCTGGGCCAGGCTTCTGTACGGAGGGCACAACGATGCCATCTCTCCAAGAGGCTGGCCTCTGCCCGCTGTGCTGGCACTGAGGAGACTGCGCGTTATCCACAGGGAAGAAGCTCTTGTCGCATTTGGGGTACTGGGAAGGCTTCTCCCCCTTGAGCACGAGGTGGTGGCTGAGAAGGGTCTGCTCATGACGGACGCACATTTTGCATTCAGGGCGCTCGAATGGACCCTTCCTTGTATGGGCAGCCATATGTCTCAGCAAACTCTGCCTCAGGCGGAAACTGCTTCCACACTCGAAGTGGCTCTGCACCTGGGCCTGCTGTGTGTCTGTTGGTCTGTTGAGCTTCTTGCAAGCCCTGTGTGCTGCTGGGTCCTTGCACTGGCTCCTCTGGTGCTTCACTAAGTGGTTCTTCCAGAAGCTCTTCCCACAGACAGGGCAGGGGAGCTGGGTGCTCTGCCAGGAGGGGACCTCCTGCAAGCTAGGGAGACACAGAGTTCTGTGCCTTGGGATCCCTTCTCTTTGGGTGGACTCGCTGGAGCTGTGGTCTAATGCGGCTAGAGCCTGCATGTCATGTCTTTTTGGGTTCATGAGAGTGATGCCTTGGTCAGGCCTGAGGGAAACATCCCTTTCTCCTAAAAGCCGTCCAAACGAACATGGGCTCTGAAGAGGATCTAATTGGAAATGACATTTAGTTTCTCCTGATTTCACAGCTTGCTGGCTTCCTGAAATTCAAAAGAAAAATTCAGTCAGTCTACCTGTCTATGGCATGACAAAGATTGTCACTATTAAAGTGAACCACGCTGGTCTCCTGTGGTGTCCTGAGAACCCTGCTTCCGTTAAAATACCCAACCATGTAGTGTCGTTCTATTTCATGATCAAAATGAGTCTGGTGACTGTCTGTTGAAACTAAAACGAGAAGTCCTATCTTACAATATTGAAAAGAGGAAAATACAGGTCTCAAGCATCAGGCCTAAGCTCAGGAATCAGACTGCCTAGGTTCCAATCCCACCTGCCCACAGTGTGACCTTTGTCAAGCTAAGCTCTTGGCTGTGGCTCCCTTACAGTGTAAAAACAGGGTAACGAGTACATAAGAGTGTTGTGAATTAAATGAGTTAACGTGCATGAGGCGCTAAGCACGGTGACAGGCACATTATGTGTCCTCTGTAACTGTTGACTATTACGACTTCAGGGACAGCAGATTTATCCCATTTAATGTACAGACATACCTGAGTCACAGGTGGTGATGGCAGGAAGTTCCTAACGAGCCCTGATGATACCACAGCTACATGTCGTTGCCTATGCTCTTCTCTGTCCCTAAAACCAGGTCGTAAGGTTCTATTCCCTCCCTGCCCCATTCCTACCTTTTTTTTTTTTAATGCTGGGGATTAATCCCAGGACATGTGCATGAGCACTGAGCTATACTCCCAGACCTTACCAATGTTTTAAAACAGTTTCTTAGAAAAAATAATAAATAAATAATAAGTGAAATAATTTTTTAAAAAATCCTTTCCTTTCTAGAATGAAGCAGATATCTGCTTTGTTCTGCTTCATTCTAGACAAACTATCTGACAAGATGGATTAGAGTGATATTCCCATTTAGCTTTTTTTTTTTTTTTTGGCGGTACTGGGGATTGAACCCAGGGGCGTTCTACCTCCGACCTACACCCCCAGCCCTATTTTTTTTTTTTGGCGGTACGGGGACTGGACCCAGGGGCATTCTACCTCCGAGCTACACCCCCAGCCCTTTTTTTTTATACTTTATTTTGAAACCGGGTCTCACGAAGTTGTGTAGGGCCTCACTAAGTAGCTGAGGCTAGCTGTGAACTCAGATCCTCCGGTCTCCGCCTCCCATGTACTGGGATTACAAGCGTGTGCCACCACGCCTGGCTCCATTTAGCTTTTTCATTCAGTACTATTATATAGACTTTTCAGAATCCCCAAATGAGCCGGGCACAGTGGCACATGCTTGTAGTCCCATCTCCTTGAGAAGATGAAGTGGGAGAATCACTTGAGCCCAGGAGTTTGAGACTAGTCTGGGCAACACAGCAAGACCCATCTCAAACACAAAAACCCAAGAACGAAAAGTGTCAGACTGTCCCATCGTGACAAGAAATGAAAGAGGAGAGGCAAGTACAGTATTCTCCATTTTTGTCACAAAGATCATGTCTGCTTTTCCCACCTACCACTAAGAACAGCTTCCATCACTGAGCTCTTCCTGTGGGCCAGGAACCACTTGAACGCTGCATACATCAAGCCCGTTTAACCCTGTACTGTGGGTACTGTCATTACCTTCATTATATAGATCAGGAATTGAAATACTGAGAAGTTCAATAAGCTGCCCAAGCTCACCCAGAAAAGGCAAGAAGCAGACTCAGGCTCCAGGGCCCACACGCCAACCACTATGCTTTACTGCCTTTCTCTAGAATATGAGATGTCAAGCTTCAGCTCAGCCAAACAGGAGAATAAGATCAGAGAAAGGAAACTAAGACATCTGAATGTGATGTCATAAAGTCAGAACCCTGATTTCTTAATACTCACCCCCAAAGAGTCGTCCATCAATAAGTGGCTCATAGTGCACGTTTCCTGGTGTCTGTGGTTCTCTCCAGTTCTTGAAGGGCTCTTCCCCCTGTTCAATCCAGGATATTAGTTCTGGCTTGGGAAGTCCTTCATCTGTACAGAGAAGTCAGACAAAATTCACCTCTGGGACAGTCTATGAGATGTCAACAAATAGGTTATAGG
The DNA here is from genome assembly GCA_004027185.1 of Glis glis. NCBI lineage: Eukaryota > Metazoa > Chordata > Mammalia > Rodentia > Gliridae > Glis > Glis glis. The sequence goes on from PVJS01040890.1 coordinate 9,489, forward strand.
TTTACATGAAGATGAGCAAAAGTGCCCAACCATCTAGCAGTGTTTCCTCGTCTGTCTGGACCTTTTAGACCGATTGTGCTGTTTTAATTTTGTCATGGTTCCCATGTTATCTACCAATGCTGTATTTGGTCCAAAAACAAAATGGCAAATGCTTCAATACTCTTAATGGTCATTTAATAACAGCCAAATCTTTCTTTTCTCCTTGTTACAGGGGATTGAACCCCGGGGCATTCCACAGCCAAGCCATACCCCCAGCCCTTCTTAAAATTTTGAAACAGGGCCTCACTAAGTTGTTGAGGTTGGCTTCAAACCTGCAATCCTCCTGTCTTACTCTTCCAAGTACTGGGATTATAAGCATGCACCACCATGCCTGGCTATTTTTTATTTCTTATTGTGCATTGTAATTATACATGACAGTGAAATTCATAGTGACAGATTCATACGTGCACATAACATTATTTGCTGTTTCCTTTCCCACAGCTCCCCTTTCCCTCCCCTGGTCTCTTTCTACTACTCTTTTGGTCTCTCTCCTAATTTTTATGAGGTCCCTTTTCTTTTATTTTTTTCTCTCTAGCTTACACATAAGAAAAACATGTAGCCCTTGATTTTCTGAGTCTGGCTGATCTAACTTAGCATGAGGTTCTCCAGTTCCATCCATTTTCCTGCAAATGACAGTTTTCTTCTTTATTAACCCCATGAATTTGGTGTTTATCTCCAGATCTAAGCACTATCTTGAATTTGGTGTTTATCATTCTCATGCATATTTTTGCTTATTTTTTTGTGATGTTAGGGATTGAACTCAGGGCCATGTGCATGCCAAGTAGGCACCCTACCAGTAAGCTACACCCCCAGTCCAATATTTGATGTTTTAAATACATACATATAAGCCAGGCGTGGTGATGCATGCTTGTAATCCCAGTACTTGGGAGGCTGAGACAGGAGGATCACAGGTTTGCAGTCAGCCTCAGCAACTTAGTGAGGCCCTCCAAAAATTGGTGAGACCCTGTTTCAAAAAAAAAAAATAGAGCCGGGCGTGGTGGCGCACGCTTGTAATCCCTGTATTTGGGAGGCTGAGACAGGAGGACCTGGGTTTGCAGCCAGCCTCAGCTACTTAGTGAGGCCCTCCTCAACTTAGTGAGACCCTGTTTCAAAATAAAGAATACAAAATAGGGCTGGGAGTGTAGCTCAGAGGTAGAATGCCCCTGGGTTCAATCCCTAGTACCACCAAAACAAACAAACAAACAAACATACATACAAATAAATAAAACATTATACTGCTGGTACTAAACTTTCTACAAACCATACCATATCATTCTCTAACTTGCTTTCTCCCCCTCCTGAAATTATGTTTTCAAAGTTTCACCCTTTTGAAATAAATGGCTTGGGTTCACACTGGCTTGACAGCAGATTACAGGAATGCATCACAGTCTGCCCGTCCCGCTCACTGGCATGCCTCTGGGAGCACGTCACAGGCACTGAATTCCTTGCAGGGAACTGCCGCAATAGGGTGTGCGCATGTCCTCAACTCTACCACCCATCACCACAGTGCTCTCTGAAGTGGCTGTGCTAATTTCCAACCTCATTTGCTTCACATCTTGACAACATAGAAGCTGTCAGATATTTTCCTATCTTTAACATGGTACCACATCGTAATGGGTATGAGCCAGGTGTGCTCCTAGGTGGAAAATCACAGCCATCTGAGACTAAGCGTGGGCAGTCTTGACATGCCGTCAGTCATCTATGGCCACCTGACATTACATGTCGTCTCAAATATTCGCATGCGGCAATGTCTGTCCTGAGTGGGCACTGGCAATGCTTATTGTATTGACAAAAGAATATGGGGGTAAAAAGCCTTTCTGAGAGAACTTAAGTTGTAAGGAATCTTGCTAACTGACAAACAGAAGCACCACCAGAGACCTCTCTGAGGACCCAGTTCTACAACTCACCCCCCAGAGTCGAGTGCTTCTTACCTAGAGATACAAGAGTCTCATAGTTGGTCCTCATGACGTGCTTGTAAAGCTCCTTCTGCCATGCCTCTAACTTCCACCATTCTTGCTCCGAGAAATAAATGGCAACATCCTCAAAAGTCAGAGGCAACTGAAAGAGCAGACACAATACAGTCAGGAGTGCTTCACAGCAGCTCCAGCTCCTCATCAGTTTAAAAGACCTGTGCAGTGGACACTGCTTATGCGTCAGCCGCCTCTTCCTCAGGACTTGCTCATCCTCCTAGTCTACTCATGTGTTTCTGCTGTTGATCACCACAACCCCCTCCACATGCTTCTTTATGCTGTGCAAACTATCCATCCCATCCCATCCCATCCCTTTCCATTCCATTTATTTAGTGGTACAGGGGATAGAACCGAGGGGCTTTCTACCTCTGGGCTACATCCCCAGACCTATTTTTAATTTTTATTTGGAAACAGGTCTCGCTAAGTTGCTGAGAGCCTCACTAAATTGCTGAGGCTGGCTTTGAACCTGTGATCCTCCTGTCTCAGCCTCCCAAGTACTGGGATTACAAGCATGCGCCACTATGCCTGGCTCAAATTATGTATTCATATGTATGGTGTGGAACCTTTTCTTTACAAAAATGGGAACAAGTCTTTGTGTAATGTCATTCATTTAATATGTCATGGCCATTTCTCCAGGTCAATACAAAGATGCCAAGTTATTTTTGGGTAAATTGCATAAGATCCCACGAGTAGATGTACCCCACTGATGGGACAAACCCACATTGTTTCTGTTTCCTTTATAAATTGTAAACCATGCTCTGATGGGCTTCCTGTGTATTAGTGCTTTTATCTTGTAAGATAAAGTCTAAAAGGAGAACTACTAAATTTAAGGGTATAAACATTTTCTGTTCTATTTGTTTATTTACTTATTCATTTATTTTATGATATTGGGGATTAAACCCAGG
>PVJS01040891.1:0-18215 GCA_004027185.1 Glis glis
GAGAGAGAGAGAGAGAGAGAGAGAGAGAGAGAGAGAGAGAGACAGGGAGAGAGAGAGAGAGCGTGCGCGTGCGCAAGCTGAGGCTGGCCGCGAACCCGGATCCTCCGGTCTCCGCCTCCCAAAGTACTGGGATTACAAGCGTGCACCACCACACCCGGCTAAGAGCCACATTTTGAATGTTCCATAGCCACGCACGACTTGTGACAGAACATTTCCATCTTCATAGAAAGTTCTGTTGGACAACACTGATTGAGGGTAACAGAAGAACAAGGTGTCTTACAACTGTCAATCGGAATTGCTTCCACCTTAGAGTAAGAGTCTAAAAGCCCTTGGGCAGCCAAGGTGTCAAAATTCTAATATTTGACAAGAGTATAATGGAAATCCTTGTTGCTAATGAAGGGTAGTCCATCCACCTTAAAAATCAACCCATCGGAGCCAGGCGCATTGGCACATGCCTGTAATCCCAGTACTCGGGAGGCTGAGACAGAAGGATTGCAGGTTTGAGGCCACCCTCAGCAACTTAGCAAGACCCTCAGAAACTTAGAAAGACCCTGTTTCAAAATAAAAATAAAATAGGGCTGGGGCTTTAGCTCAGAAGTAGAATGTCCCTAGGTTCAAGCCCTAGTACCACCAAAGGGGGGATCAGGAGGTAGGTTCACCTCCTCTAAAGAAAACAAAGGCTCCTAACCAAGACCCAGATGGGTAGCTTGTGGAGGTTTGGAGATTTTTAGCATAGATCCAAGGCTTTCCTTCAGACAGTTTCCTAAAAAACTATTTTCTCAAAAACAGTTGCGAGAAAGATAAAATCAAAGCTACAAAATTCATTCCCTCACTCTTTCGTTCAACCAACATTTACTGAGAAATGTATGAAAGCTATATATGTTTTGTACCTGAAAAAAAAAAGAGAGAGATTTTACGAATCTCACAGGCCCCAGAAATAAGCAAACAGATGTCAATAATGCACCCAAGAAAGGTCTATTTTTAAGTAGCTTCTTTTTCTAGTGAAACCGCCCAGGGGAAATGGTTGTGAAATGTGCCCCTGGGTAGCTGAAAGAGTTATTGGGCCGTACATCACTATTAGGTATAAGCCAATTAAATTGCAAAGACTGTCTGCCGAAACTGATGATTTGGGATTTAGAAAATTTGAATTCAAGCCACTCTATTTTTCCAGTAAGATAAAGAGGCCATTTCTGGTTAGTGACAATTCTATCACCAGCATGGAGAACGGTTATTTTTACACTTCTTATACTAGGGGTGCATGCAATGAGATCATGCACAAATCGTTTCACATCATTAAGATACAAATTAAAAAAAGAAGGATTTGAGGAAGGAGAGGCAGAGCACAATTCAATTTTTTAAAGATTGGCATTATTATTTTATCCATTACCAGACCATTCCCAGGAAATCTCCCTGTTGTCTAAGTTCAAAGAGTACATGAGCATTAGCTATCACATCCTGCATCCCAGCTGCACTGAATACTCTGCCTGGCCCTCCCCTTGCTCTCCGCCATTCGTCACTCTGCTCTGTGCCCTGGGAGAGTTCAGCCAATGGGAGGCATGAGCGGGATTAGAGGTTGGGAAAACAGGAAGTTAGAGTGTCTGGCCCTCCAGCTTCCTCTCTGCCAGGCCACCATGAGTCAGCTGCATTCCTTAACCAAAGGCTGAAGCCATGTGAGGCAGCATTCTTCATGGAGTTATATTCTCTGAATTTTAGTAGTTCTTCCCTCCCTTTGATCCTCCCAGCCCCTGAGCTGCAGTTTCTCTCTGCAATTGTTAGCCCAAAGGTACCGCACCATCCAACCCTTGCAGGGTTTTCTCAACCTGCCTATGCCTTTGTGTAGAGTTCCTTTTATTGAATTATTTAGTTTGTATGGACTGTTTCCTGACAAGCCCTGACAATACACCAGTTCATTGCTAGTGTTTATGCACCAAGACCAAAGAAAGATCAATTACATGTATACGAGCCAAGCATGTGGTGCACGCCTGTAATCCCGATACTTGGGGGGCTGAGACCGGAGGATCGCAGGTTTGAGGCCAGCTTCGGCAACTTCGCAAGGCCCTGTTTGAAAGTAGAAAATAAAAAGAGCTGGGTTGTAGCTCAGAGGTAGAATGCCCCCAGGGTTCAATCCCCAGTACAAAGAGAAAAAGAGTCCACCAAAATGATGATTATGATTTGATAGAGTGATATTGTCCCTTTAAAGAAGCAAGAGGCCAGGGAGTTTAAAGAGATAAAAATAATAAGAGTAAACAAATTAGCCCCCAGTTAGAGCAGAGGGTGAGCAGTTCTGGTGGTGAGAAGTCTTGGGAAGGCACCTGCAGACAGAATGTCAGGTCCCACTCAGCAAAGAGACTCGTTATCCCAAAGATCCGCGCAGATGTTCTTGACTCAAAGACCTGGAGCTGCCTGACCCCTGGCCACTGTGCTTCAGTGAAGTTCAAGGTCCTTTAATTCAGGCAGACCTGCTTTCAAAGCTCCCAAGTTAAAAAAAAAAATTTATAAAGTGGGAGAAATAATATTTCCTGTGTTGGGTAGTAGTGAGAAGTCAACGGAAAAAAAATATATAAAATACCTAGCACAGTGCCTGATTCATTGAAATCATTAACAAATGGAAATTTAAAAACAAACCCAGCAGAAGGAAACCAAAGACTCATATCCCAAGAGCAGACAGAAAATCCGCAAGCACATCAAGGAAAAATAGGGGAAAGAACGGATTAATAAAAGTGCCCCCCGGTCCCCACGAGTTGTCTACATTCTGAGAACCCCAATAATAGATGAGTTCACTTCTCAATTCTCTCTTTAAGGAAGAGTCACCCAAGGGAATTTTCTTATTCTCAGTGCTGGAAGATCTCCAACTTTTCTTCTACTTCTTCTCGCATTTTATATTTCAAGGTTGGTTAACACTTTCCCCAATGCACCATAGGGATCACTTCTTCCTATTACAAACTATCTGGGAGGCAAATTACAGGTCAAGTGGGAACAAACTAGAGTGGGCACTTCCTTGGCAACCCTGGTGCCCTTCCAGCTGGCCGCAAGTTCCTCTGGCAGCTGGTTCCAGAAATGTCCTGGGTGCAGAGCCCAACTGTATCCTCTGCTTGCTCTTTTGAGATCATTCCATCTGAGTGGAAAAAAAAAAAAAGCCAACGTCACCTTTGTCCGTGTTGGCCACATCCAGGGCTGAATAAGTTCAGATCATCATTTCCTCACAAAAGGGATACCTTCTTTTCTATGTCTTGGATTATACCAGTGTATTAGTAAGCTTTTCATTACTATGACCCAAATATCTGACAACAACTTAAAGGAAATATTTATTTATGGCTCACAGTTTCATAGGTTTCAGTTTGTGGTCAGCCTGCACAAAACATCATGATGGAAGAAAAGCTGCTTAGCTCTTGCCAACTGAGAGGTGGGGGGCAGAAAGGGGCAGGGATAAGATGTAGTCGCCATGGGACTACAGTGACCTACTTCCTCCAACCACGTCCTAACTGTCTACACCACATCTTAGTAGTTCATTCAGCTATCAACGGATTAATTCGCTGATGAGATCAAAGCCCGCATGATCCAGTCACTTCCCAAAAGTCCATGTCTACATTGGAGACCGAATCTTCCTCTTGAGGAAGACTCCGGGTCCAGCCATCACGGCCAGGGACATGTCACTGCCTCTACTTCTGGACAGAATTCATATTCTAACAGATATTTATAAGACAACAAGATTCCTCAGCAGGACTGCAAGGAAGTGGGGTGGAGGACAAAGTATTCTGACAAGTGAGAGAGGAAGAGTATTCCGAAGACTGAGAGTGAACGACGTGTTGAAAAGACCCATGAAAACTCAGGTGAGAGGGCCGAAGACGAGTCAACACGGGATTTCTGCCCTGTCCCTGACCCTGTGATCATGGGCCCTGTTTTCCTGACCGTGAAGTTGCTGTTCCACAGATCTTCAAGACCGAGGTCCAAGCGGACGACTCCATGAAATGTTTCATGGTGAACAGAGCAAACTCAAGCAGGCAGAAATCAACACCCACAGTCATAGCGTAGCATATTTTTTTTTTTTTGCGGTACCGGGGATTGAACGCAGGGGCGTTCTACCTCCGCGCTACACCCCCGGCCCTATTTTTTATACTTTATTTTGAAACCGGGTCTCACAAAGTTGCGGAGGGCCTCACTAAGGAGAGAGATAGAGAGAGAGACAGAGAGAGCGAGGGAGCTGAGGCTGGCCGCGAACCCGGATCCTCCGGTCTCCGCCTCCCAAAGTACTGGGATTACAAGCGTGCGCCACCACGCCCGGCTTATGGCGTAGCATATATCCACGCATGTTCGCTCAGTTAATCCTGGCAGCAACCCCATCAGACAGACAGTGCGATCTCCATCTCACAAATGCAGAAACGCAGACTCTGCGAAGTTGGGTCACTTGCCCCAAATTAACTTGCAGAATTCGAATCTGCACCAGGTCTTCCTGTGTCGTAGCTCATTGTCATTCCATTCTGCACATGTTCATCAAATATTTCTCCATTATTCCTCACCTTTCCGTACAGCTCTGAGACCCTCCCACACATACTTTACTCTTCAATCAGTTCTCCATCTTTATACAAAGCTGTCAAGACAGACTGTCAATGAATTAACTAAATGATCCCTTTGGCTCAAGCAGATCTTCCGGCCAAGCCCAGAATCGCCCTGGGAGGGGGCTTCTCAAGGGCTCTTTTGGGGTGCCATTTCTCACACAGCATCTCGGGGGCTTCTCAAGGACTCTTTCAGGGTGCCATTTCTCACACAGCAACTCGGGTGGCTTCTCATCATTCAGGAACCCGTGGACTAAAAAAGTAAGTTTTCTGCTTCAAGCAGACCCATCACACAATTCCTCTCTCTCTCTCTCTCTCTCTCTCTCTCTCTCTCTCTCTCTGTCTCTCCCTCTCTCTCTCTCTCTCTCTGATAAAAACCCAGGGGCATTCTACCTCCGAGCTACACCCCCCAGCCCTATTTTTTATTTTGAAACAGGGTCTCGCTAAATTGCAGAGCACATTGCTAAATTGCTGAGGCTGGCCTCAAACTTGTGATCCTCCTGTCTCAGCCTCTTAAGTACTGCGTAGAGTACAGGCGAGCACCACCACACCTGGTTCATTCCTTTCGATAAAAACAAAAACGGCCTGTGTTTGTAGGTAAGTCATTCTCTCAGCGCCTTCTTGTCTCTTTTAGGTTTGTATTTCTGGTTGCACCATTAGTCTAAATTGGTCCATTTCCCTTATAAACATTATGGGCTTTCTACATAGCAGGTTGTAGCCCACTTCACTTAAAAAAAAAAAAAGCTACACCCACACTTATTTTTGAAACCAGGCTCCACTTTATCAGTATGTCAAGACACTATGGGAAAATGCTCTTCCAAGTCTTAAGAAGTCCTGTTGTGCAGCTGAAAGAGTTTAATAGACATCATTTTAAATCCTTCTGGGAGTCTGGCATGGTGGCACACCCTTGTAATACCAGTACTTGAGAGGCTGAGACAGGAGGATCACAGGTTTGCATCCAGCCTCAGCAACTTTGTGAGGCCTTCTGCAATTTAGTGAGACCATGTTTCAAAATAAAAAATAAGCCAGGCATGGTGGCACACACTTGTCATCCCAGTACTTGGAAAGCTGAGACAGGAGGATTGCAGGTTTCTGGCCAGCCTCAGCAACTTAGTGGGGCCCTCCACAACTTAGTGAGACCCTGTTTCAAAATAAAAGAATAAAATAGGGCTGGCAGTGTAGCTCAGAGGTAGAATCCCCCTGGGTTCCATCCCCGGTACCACAAAAAAAATAAATAAATAAAAATTAGGATTGGGGTTGTAGCTCAAAGGTGGAATGTCCCTGGTTCAATACCACACACACACACACACACACACACACACACACACACACACACACATCCTCCTGGGGTCTTAGCAAAGTCTTGTTGCCACGCCTATCACCTGATTTGTCCCCTGAGGATGTGTCTAACTTGGACAATCCTTTGCCAGTTGGAGAGATTGGAAATGTGAGCCAGTTTTATTTCCCAATCTAGCACATCCTGCATCCTCCGTATTTGCTTAAATTCTGCTTGAAAACGGAGCGGTTCTTTTCTTTAGTTTGTCTCTTGGCTTCCTATCCCCTAATAGACTTTTTAAAAACCAACTGATCCCTTCGGCATTCTCAGTGGAAATCTCCTAAAGCCAAACCCACGGGTTCGCTCAGTACCTGTCCCAGATGCCAAGTCTCCGGAGACGACGGTGCCACCGGTTACTCTACTCTAGAGCGTCTGATTGGCCCTCTATCAGCCTCCAGTAGCAGCCTCCTTCCAGGTCACCAGGTTTCACTATGGCTCTACCTCTCACTTCCCGGGCACCTCTGCCAGCTCCCCAACCCTGTTACTAATGCTGCATAGCTCAGATTTTTGTTGCGGCCACATGCCGCTTCTAGGTATCAATTTTTAACTCAGTTTTCTATTTCTGTATATATATAAAAAAAACTAAAAATTTAATGGCTTAACAACAATTTACTTCTCGATTCTGTGAGTTCGCTGAGTCACTCCTCCACCGCCCAGGCCTGCCTGGGATGGCTCCCAGCTGCCTGTCTCTGGGGGCCCTTCCTTCAGGACTGGGCTCAGCTAGCCCCCTCCTTCCACGGGGTCTTTAATTCTGAGGTTCTTCATAGCATGGTGGTTTCAGGGTTCCAAGATGACAATTCCCAGATTTGCAAGTGCTTATCAAACTTCTGCTTCAGTCGCAACTGTTTATGTCTTCTTAGGTCACATGAGTCAAAATAAGTTACATGGCTAAGCCCAGGGGTAGAGGAATATTAATATATTATACTGGATATTATAATGGATACTGGGAGGTATGACCCATCGGGGTTATACCTGGAAAACGTACTACAAGGCCAAAATGTAAGTGCATAGCCCAGCATCTTGTTCCCCTAGCCTCATTTAGTATATATTTGTTAACTGGATTGAGGGTGCAGAGCATTTTAGAAACAGAAGGACCAGAAAAGCTAAGACTACCACAGTGTAAAGTCTTAGAAATACAAAAGACAGCAAAACAAAGCCAACCATTTAAAAAACATGTTTTTTTCTCACCCACTTTGCATGTTCTTGTGAATGAAATATCTCTTCCGGTTGAGGGTCCCTAGGTTCCCATGAATTTCAAATAAATGGCTCTAACTCATCACCTGCCTATCCGCTGTGGTCATAGTCATTCAAGAAATAAATTCCGTATGAACTGGCAAATGTTTGCATACTAAATAACTGAACATCTGAATGATCATGCAATGAAGAGGCCAACATATTTGCATAAGAAAAAAAAGAGAATTAAACAGAATTACTGGCATTTCAAACCCAGTCTTTGAATTTTGCTAAGATCAAATGTTAGACTCGATTTCTTTCCCATGTAAGGATGTAGTTATATTGTGTTTTGTTTGTTTGTTTTACTAAAATAAAGAGAATTGGGAGCAATTTCACTGGCTTCAAAAGGTCTCTTCCTACCAGTCATTTTCTCTAGAAGAGGATGGGGTTTTTCATCAATAGTAGTGGGTAATGCCGAGTACATGTGATGAATGATATCTTGCTTTCAAGGATTGGTAGGCCATAAAATTCTGTGCCAAAAGACACATGCTTCCCTTGCTACTAAGTGTGATTCTAATAATCCAGGTGTGTTTGCACATTTTCCCCCAGGCGGCAGAATATCCCATCAAAGTCTAACAAGGAGATTCACTGAGAACTCAGTGTGCATGGGGTGGCTTTTTGTTCTGTGCTGTTTGTTTGCTTTTTATACAATTAACCCTCTCCCTGACTTTGCAGTTCTAATGAATGATGTTCCTACCCCACTCTATGGGACAGCAGGAGGTGTTCCTGAGCTTATTCTCTGGGACCAGAAGGGGCCATTATTTTTTCTATCTGAAACACCTAGGACCAATTAGTCCTCCTGAATATGTAGCGCCCACTGTGATGATGATGATAACAATAGCCGGTGCTTATTGCTCCCCTGCTGTTGCAAGCCATTGTTCAAAGCCCTTTCCACCATAAGTCCTTTAATCCTCACAACCCCAAGAAGTAGGCAGTATGATTGTCTCCACTTGAAAGATAGACACCAAGGCAGAAAGGAATTTATTCAGGGTAGTATAGTTTTAAATGACAGTGTCAAGATTTGAACCCACTACCAGCTCTATTGCTTCAAAGATACTGGTCTCTTGCAGAATCCCTTCATCATTTGTACCTTAAGGCTGCATCCTCCACGGTAAACCACTGGCATGCACGCGCTTTGATGTTAGTTGACCTATCTAACTGCTTAGTGACCTGAACAAATTGTTACTAGAAAGGCAATTACAGAAACCTCTGGTCAGTCACCTGAGGTTGACGTCTCAGCCCAGGTCCTCCTCTCCTAGAACTCAAATAGGATTGCTACCTCGGACACCATGTCGGCAGATATCTCAGAGCCCCCAATCCCACAAAGCTGAGACTCTCCTGTGCCACCCGCCCTCCCCCAGTCACCGCTACTATGTCCTGCTTTGATTGACTGTGCATCCGTCTACCGCAGGCCAGGACTTGGGGTAGGTGCAAAAGATAGACTACATACTGGGAGCTTTCTATTGCAACAGCCCTGACTCCCAATTGGAGAAACGTGATTAATTTAGGGAAATACCAACCTGGAAGTAAGAGAGGGGAGGGATGTATCAGAAAAGATTCAGGCTGAACTACTTTTCAGCGTCCCTTCCAACCCCACCCCCATCCTCTTGATTTCTCTCTAAAGCAAGCGTTTATTAGTTTGATTTCAACACTCACACACTTGTACCTGTAATTACTATATAATGTCTGTTTACTTTTTTAAATGAAAATGAATTTAAATTAATCTTGTTTTGTCGATTTCAAGGCACCCCCTGAGATAAATGAAGACACCCCAGGGTGTCGTCAAGCCAGTGCTGGGAATTCTTGCTCTAAAAAGTAGAGAAGCAAGCTCATTAAACCTTCCAGGAGCCAGAGGGGAGAAAGGTATGTGGATATCCTTCCAGAGAGAGCGCATTGAACACGGAGTTGGATATGTACATTATCCACTTGTAGATGCACACAGAGATACATATGAAAGGGGGTGTCCGAAAGGTAGTTATCTTTAGGTGAATTGTCTCTCGGAAATTTATCATCAATGCCATGTCAATTCTAAGGTCTCTGCACCACAGAGAAGATGCAACGTTTCCAAAAATCCCCTTCCCTGTATATTTTGAGCGCCGACGAGAGGTATTCACGCGAGGTGGGAAAGAAGAGAGAAGAGACCATTATTTTCCAGAGGAAGGTGAGAGGTTCAAAGCAACATCTGGGTGCATTTTGTGAGACTCCCCACATTAGTGCTGCAGACTGAGATCTTTGGGAGGAATTTTCCAGAGGTTTTTAGATTTGCAGTAGAAGAGTTTCTGACATGGTCTTTGAGAGCATCTCACTCAGGTGTTACAGGCTCAGCTCACCTAGGACTTTTGCTGAGAAGCCCATACAGCAGGTAAACCTTAAATTCCTTGTACTGCTTCCCCCCATACCTGGAAAGTACAGAGTGGCTCCTCTTTTCCTAATTAAACACCATGTAATAAAAACAGGCAGCCGGGTGTGGCGGCGTGCAACTGTTATCCCAGTACTTGGGAGGCTGAGACAGGAGGATCACAGGTTGGAGGACAGCTTCAACAATGTAGCAAGGCTCTCAGCAACTTAGCGAGATCCTGGTTCCAAAAAAAAAAAAAATAAGATAAGGCTGGGGGTGTATCTCAGAGGTAGAATGTCCCTGGGTTCAATCCCCAGCACCACAAAAAATAAAAAACTAAAAACGGGCAGTAGGTCATGGCTGTTTTCGTTTTTGTGTTCATGCATCTTAATGCTTTTTGTGATACACATGTATTATGTGTATAATATAGCAATGTTTTAAGTATGTAATATAATTTAAAATGTTCTGATGGAGATGCTACGGGAGCTCAGAAGAGGATCGCAAAACATGAATCGTAAGAGAGCAGGGAAGGCTTCCTGGAGAGAGTGGTCCATCTGCAGACTGGACCTGGAGGGAGATGAGGTGTTGCTCCAGGCCAAAGGTCACAGCAGGGCAGGCGAAGGTCACAGCATGGCAAAGGCTTGGGGGACAGCTCAGCTTATCTGACAACCCGTACGTTGCTCAGTGCAATGGGGTTGCACAGGGTTGCAGAGGAATGGGCTAAGATGAGGCTAAGAGAAAAGCAGAAGGCCTCATCCCAGAGCTCTGTGTGCCAGTCTGTAAGTGGTGGGAGTTTTCGCTTGCTGGCAACAAGGAGTTACAAGAGGACTGGGAAAGTAAGATCTGTGTTCTACGCAGTCAGCAGAGCTGCACCGGGGGAAATGTGGAGAGGCCAGTCCAGAAATCCTGAGGTGAGGGGTCCTCTTGGGAGGCTGAGACGGGAGGATCACAGGTTTGAGGCCAGCCTCAGCAACTTAGCAAGGCCCTCAGAAACTCAGTGAGACCCTGTTTCAAAATTTAAAAAAAGGCTGGGGGTGTAGCTCGGAGGTAAAATGCCCCTGGGTCCCATCCCCAGGACCAATAAATAAATGAAAGAAGAAAGAAAGCAAGCAAGAAAGAAAGAGGTTCTGGAAGTGTGGCATTTGGGTGAAAAGACGCTCCACTCTAGAGCAGGAAGAAGCGGCTGGTGAGATAGGAGGTTGTCTGTGGCTCCGTCCCTGTCCCCCAAGCCGCGGGGAGGGTGAGGCTCTGAGAGTGGAGGGTGGTGATCTGGAAGGTGGGGAGTAGGGAGTGACATTTCGAGAACTCCTCCAGAGAGGAAACCTAGTAGGCAAGCCCTTCCCTGGAACAAAAGCAGGAAGGAGCAAGTACATTCGCACTTATTTTTCTTGGCCATCTTTCCAGCCTGGAGATAAAGCCAATCGAGGCTTCTAATCAGGAACTCTAAGGTGTTTCTAATGGCTTTGGGCTTCCACCCAGGCCAATTAGGTCCCTTTGACGCCTGTCCCTGTCTCCCTTTGATGCCTCTCCCACTGCCGATGGGCAACTCTGCCCACAGCCCCGCTCGGCAACGCCTCTGAGCTCCAGAGCAGAGACAGCCGAGGATCTCCAAGTCACCACCTCTGTGACCAGGCCACCTCGTGGGTGCCATCAACAACCGCTGAGCAGAAAGGGAGACAGAGCTGCGGGATAAACCAAGACTCACATAGGTGTGCTCCTGAACCAGCGGCAGAGCCCACCGGCGGGAGGGGCCTGAGATCCTGCATTTCTCACAGGTTCCTACATGAGGCTAGTCACGGGTCATACCCTGAGAAACACTTGTTGAGAGATGATGGGGGGAGGTAGGGGCAGCTAGGAGTTTGGGGAGGTGCCTAAAAGAAATTGCTGACAATTGCTGAGCTCCGCGGATTCAAGTTTTGCATGTTCACCAGAAAACGAACCTCTGTGGTCTATCATTTTGGAGACTAGGAGGCTTGAAGCAAAGAGACAAGAAATAATATGGCGATGTAAGGCCTAACATTGTAACCAGCATATTAAAGATAAGAAAATAAGGACATCAGGGAACATTTTCTATCACTGCGTGACAAATTGCCACAAACTCAGTGGCTAAAGAAATACCCATTTTGTAATCCCAGTACTTGGGAGGCTGGGGCCGGAGGATCCAGGTTCGCGGCCAGCCTCAGCTCCTTAGGCCCTCCGCAACTTAGCAAGACCCTGTTCCAAAATAAAGAATAAAAAATAGGGCTGGGGGTGTAGCTCGGAGGTAAAATGCCCCTGGGTTCAATCCCCAGTACCGCAAAAAAAAAAAAAGAAATACCCATTTATGCTGAGTGTGGTGGCGTATGCCTGTAATCCCAGTACTTGGGAGACTAAGACAGGAGGATTGCAGGTTCACAGCCAGCCTCAGCAACTCAGTGAGACCCCTTTTCAAAATAAAAAATAAAATCAAATAGGGTCAGAAGTGTAGCTCGAGGTAAAACGCCCCTGGATTCCATCCCTAGTACTACAAAAACAAAAACAAAACAATCCAGGTATTACATCCCAGTTCTAGAAATCCAGGTAGAGGTTAGTGGATCCTCTGCTTGGGGTCCCAGCAGGCTGAATTCAAAGGGCCAGCTGGGCTGTGGCTCTGAGCTCAGAGAGTCCACCAAAATGGCCTCTGTGGCAAAAGTGGCTCGTCACCACCTGCCTGCTCCTTCACGATTCTGCTCTCCCCTGCCTTCGCCACTAGCTTTGCAGAAATCCAAGGCTGGCCCCAGCTCCTTCCCCATCTCCACCTCCCATCATGATAACATCTGGCGCAGCGCCCCCACCACCTCAGCTGAAAGTCTCGATGCACCCCTGCAGTGCTCGGAAGCCCGAGCGCCAGAACTGTGAAACTGCAAAGGACAAGAAGTCAACACCATGAGACTGGGGCGACAGCATGTCCTGTAACAGTCTACAAGCCGCACGTTTCTCAACAAGACACACACAGAAAAAAGGAGAAACGAGGAAAAGCCATCAGTGCCATCTTGTGGAAAGACCTGTATTAAAATGTCCGTGGTGACCTGGCCACACCCAGACTGGCTCCGAGCCCGGCTGACAGGCACCCGAGGGACACCAAGACACCAAGGGAGCTTTGGGGTTCACTTATGGGGAGTAGCGCTGATTGGTGGAGGTGAGGTTCTAATTGCTCCCTTCCTGGGCCATTAGCAGTTGTTTAGTAATTTGTCTGTCTTTAACCATACAAATACCACGTAGGCCTTTACCTCCAGCACAATGCGCACACAAAACCTGTACCCGAACTATGCTAGTGGGTTCCCTTCCACAGCATGAGTCTCCAGACGTGGAAACGTTGCCTTGGCCTATCACAACATCACACACACACACACACACACACACACACACACACAATTGTTATTATAGTATAACTCTTTCTCCTAAAATTAACCCTGTTTATGATCGATTTCACTTCTCAAGTTTCTTGGGGTTCATCTCCCTCCCTTCCTTCAAATTAAAGACTTTCATCTGGATTAGTTGCCAATTGCTAACTAATAAGCTACTCCCAAATCTGATTGCTCAGAACAATAAAGATTTATTAGCTCACAGTGCCCGTGGGTAAGGAACTCAGGAGAGGGGAGCTGAGTGACCTGGCTCGGGGAGTCCGCGAGGTTAAATCAGGATGTTGTGCAGAGCATCTGAAGTCTTGATGGGCCTGGAAGTCCACTTCTAAAACGGCTCCGGTTCCTCACTGTACAGATGTCTCCGCAAGGCCCTTGGCTGCTTCCCAGGGCAGCTCTTCCCAGGAGAGAGCAAGGAAAAAGCCAGGTCAGCCTAGAAAGTCCTACTCTATCGCTTCCACGATGTTCAGCTGGCTTCAGGAACTGGGCCTCTCAACGTGGGAAAGGACTACAAGATGAGACCTGAGATGCGCCCTGGCGCCATCTTGGAGGCTGGCTACCACTCCACGCCTCCTTTCTAAGTTCAGTTCCCAAATCATTGGGTCTCGTCTCACATGTCAACTGTGTTTAGACAGAAAAGTCAGAACAGGTAGGACACTGAGAATTCTGACTGTAGTCCAAGGTCCACGGGAACCTGGACCCAAGCCGACGCTTCGCTTTGGTGGGACGCAGGGACCGACCTGGAGGAAGGAAGTCTCCCTTCACTCTAACTGCGACTGACGTAAGCCTCAAGGGACCCAGGTCTCAACATGAATAAGAACGAGGTCAAAACATCTTATCACCTGGGGAAGGAGAAGCTGAAACGTCCACCGAGCTTCCAATGGACGGGGAACACGAGAATGGAAGACCCCACCTTCAGAAGAGTTCTGGCGCCACCAGCCCAAGCTTAACTTTCCCCCAATGATCTCTTCCACGCTGGTTATTATTACTGCATAATTAGCTTTTAATATATATTATCTGATTTCCAGA
This sequence comes from Glis glis, assembly GCA_004027185.1. Classification (NCBI taxonomy): domain Eukaryota; kingdom Metazoa; phylum Chordata; class Mammalia; order Rodentia; family Gliridae; genus Glis; species Glis glis. Next base: position 13,870 of record PVJS01040891.1, read on the forward strand.
TAATGACAGCTGCTTCAATACGCAACTTAGGACTTCGTGTTCTGGGAGTACTCACATCTGAATCTAAAGCTCCCCAGGTATGTTGTAAATTCCTCAAAGTCAGGAAAGTTACTTAAGTTTATTGCTCTGCCATCATTGGTGTCAAAGGACTGTCCCCCAGATGTGTATCCCCCAACACACTCATGCACACACACTTACACACATGCCGCCATGCACACACACCCTGGGAGCAGTGCTGGATAGAAACAAGTCTTATTTATCTCTTGCCAACACATTCTACTTGCTTCTTTACTTTCTATTCGTTTCTTTTCTTTTTACTTTTTTTTTCTGGTTTTGGGGGTTTTTTTCTGATTTGTTTTGTTCAGTACTGGAGATTGAACCCAGGAGCATTCTACCTCTGAGCTACACCCCCAGCCCTTTTTACTTTGAAACAAGGTCTCTCTAAGTTGCTGAGGGCCTCACTAAGTTGCTGAGGCTGGCCTCGACCCTGTGATCCTCCTCTTTCAGCCTCCCAAGTACTAGCATTACAGGCATCTGCTCTGTTCATGTCTTTCTTTAACATTTTTGAGCACCACGTCATCAGGGTCCATATTAGAGGTGTAGCATTGAGAGACAGAGCCCAGCAGTCTCGGCTCCTCTGCAAACCCCTGATCAATGAAATAATTACCATACGGGCAGAACATATTTATACAAGATGAGATGGGGATACAGGAAGAGGCTAAGGGTCAGGGAACCCTATGACGAAAAGAGAAGGGAAGGTCAAATCAGTGTGTGTGGGGGATGCTGGGGGTGGGGTGGGTGCTGACAGTGTTGGTGGTAATAAGGTAGAGTAGAAGAAATAAAACTTTAGGTAGAAAGGAGACAAGATGGGAAGGGAAGCAGTAATCTACAGTCCTAAGCTTGCCTTGCAGGCTTGCCTAGGACAGGCAAAAAGAAGCAAGACCCATATCTTTAAAAAAACACAATGAGCTAGCTTCACATCCGAAATCCCTGAGGAGATTAGTTTTGGAAGAGAAAGAACTTCACCTTCCACCAGAACTCCAAAAGATCACACCTGTTGTTACACTCAGCTGACCACCCGCTGGACTCCTTGTCTCTACTCGTCTCTGCTCCCGGAAGACCTGTCCCTAAGGAATCCACATCTTCTGCCCGCGGAAAAACTTCAAAGAAAGGAGGGAAAGGAGGCATTTTCCGGCCGAGGACCTCTAACCAACCCCCTCCCCATCTCCAGTGCCTATAAAAAGAGACTGTAAGAATTCGGGGCTACTGCTCTCACATCTTGAGGTGGCCCACGTTTCCCTGAAAATGTTTCCCTTTTCCTTGAATTAAACTTCTGTCTTTTCTCTGACCCAAGGACCCCGGGGACCCTGAGGTGAGTTTCCCCTTCCCAGGCCGGGGAAATCCTTAGGACTCTCCACAGAGCTATCGTGCTCACCCTGACAGTTGCAGGGGTCAGAGCCAGGAAGCTATCAGAGAGGGGTTTTTTCTTACAGTTTCAGATTCCCTGAGCCAAGACAGATAATTCAGTGGGACTCTTGACAAAGGGACCCTGGGCCTTCCCATCAATCGATCGTGGGTCTGTTGGAAGGAGGGGCAGAAAGGGGAAGAAGAAGAAGAAGAAATTCCTAACAAGGGAGCCGACTACCTTTCCAGAGAGAGCCCTGGTGTGCTGCTAACCCTGCAGAGTCTCGCATGATAGGAAAAAAATCACTGTGTGGGGCACAGGGAAGAAAAGGAATCTCTCCCTCTCCCCCCAGAAAATGGCATTGCTCCAGAGAACATGGACTTTGAGCTGGATATCAAGGCGCACAGGAGGGAAGGGAGACATGCGGGAAGTTGATCCCTGAGGATTGGCAGGGACCAAGAAAGGAGAACAAGGGAGAGAGATGGTGAGCTGGAAGTCCTGGGGGCTTGTCTCCAGAGACAGTGCTCCTGGGAGTGAGAGGGTGGGGTGGGGCCGACTGGGGCTGGGAGGCCACGGGGAGGAGGAAAGCAAAGGTTGATAAGGAGTTGTGCAGGAAATGGGAGCGCAAACAGGAAGGGCTTAATCAAGGCTCTGTTTGCACAGATGGGAGGAAAGGGGAGATTTGGAAGCTTCTGGAACCTGGGAGAGTGGTTGTCCGGGTCATGCTAAGTGTGTTTTCCTCTGAGTCAAAGCAAGCTTTGGACTTTCAGGAAAGAGAAATGCCTTTCATTTTGCTAGAAATGGTCCAAAGGGACAGGTGGGGCACAGGAGGGAAAATCCAGCTTCATGATCGTGGGCTTGGATCAGTATGTCCTTGGCCAAGTTAACCAACTTCTCCAAGGCTCAGGTTACTGGTGCACAAAAAGTATATGCAAATACCTTCCACACCATGGTTCTTCCAGAAAGCACCTGGCCCAGGGCCTGGGACCTGAGTAATTGCAGTAAGGGTTAACTATCCCCATATCTATAGGTAGTCGGGATCACTAGAAAGATGTCGAATGAAGATATAGACTGTTCAAGGTGAGATGCCCTGTTCAGATCTATTGTGATAACATGCCCTAAGAGTAATTTTTTAGCCTCGTTTTCTACCCTAATACTAAGGCTGTCCTGCCTTTTGGCCACATGGCTATGCTCGTGACCTCCTGACCTTTGGCCCACAAAGCCCAGCAAAACTGGTTCTCTCCTGTAGGCTCAGCCCACACCCCTAGACCTACCCCCTTGCTTCTAAATAAGGAAAAATTTACTATGATTGGTTGATATAAAGCATACCCTGCAAGCTCTGCTTCTGCTCTCTATAAAAGAAAAACGTGAGCGGTATTAGGGGCTGCCATTTTTTCTGTCTTGCTGGAGAGAGGTAGCCCCGCGATAATAAAATGCCTCCTGCCTTAACTGAGTCGGGGTCTCAAATTTTCTGTTCCTTGCCCGTCATTCAACACTATGCCCCACCTATAAGAACAGCACTGACAAGCCCAGAGTGGTGGTGCACACCTGTAATCCCAGTACTGGGAGGGAAGCTGAGACAGGAGGATCACAGGTTCCAGGCCAGCCTCAGCAACTTAGTGGGACCCTCAGCAGCATAGTGAGACTCTGTTTCAAAAACAAAATAAAATAAAAAGGGATGGGGGTGTAGCTCAGAAGTAGAACACCCCTGACAAACTCTGGTCTGCCCAGGACAGGGTGACCCAAAGGGCCTGGAAACCTTGAAATAGGAATGTGGACTATGAATAAAACTTAAGAGAACCCAAAGTTGTTTAAACCAGACGATATTTAGGAGGTGTGAAAGCAGTTATCTGGAAAGGATGCTTAACGTTAGTCTGTTTAACTTTAGAAAGCAGCACTGTGTTGTTAAAGATTCTGGAGCCACCAATCGCCTTCCTTAACCTCGTAGAACCTCGGTTTTCTCATCTATATAATGGGGATAACTGTGGAGACTAAATGAGTTAAGATAAGTAAAGTGCTTAGAAGAGTACCTGGCCCATAGCAAATGCTCATTCTTATGAATGATCATTATAAATATTCATTTTCATGTTGATGGCTACTGTTACTGTTACTATAATATTATCCTGGGTAAGGCTACTTGTTTGCCCCGTCTTATTTTAGCAATGGGAAAATGCAAACATCCTCTTTTGAGGCAGTAATTCCCTCTTACTGGAAGAGTGAAAGAAGTCCCTGACAATGACTAATCAGTCGTTGCTGAGACGATTTCTCTCCCAGAGCAGGAGACCCAGCCCTTGGGGAGGCATGGGCAGGTAGCCAGCGGTGCAGTAACTGCAAGGCACCACCAGGGAGCAGCAGAGCCCGACCCCGGGTTCCTCCAGCTACAGAGCGCAATTCCTTCGTTCTAGGCTTCCTTCTCGGTTGCTCGAGCAGCGGTATTCCCGCCGGGGTCGTATATCCGACCAATCAACGAGTCGTGGGGCGGGGTCTTCTCCAGCCACGCCCCCAGCGGCCGGCCAATCCCCGTGGCGGAGAAGAGCCGTCACGGGGGCGGGGCCTGAGAACCACGTGACCGTCGCAGACCGCGAGCGGGCCAGGGGGCGGAGCAGCGATGGCCGCGCAGCCCCCCAACTTCTCGTGGGTGCTCCCGGGCCGGCTGGCGGGGCTGGCGCTGCCGCGGCTCCCCGCGCACTACCAGTTCCTGGTGGACTCGGGAGTGCGGCACCTGGTGTCGCTGACGGAGCGCGGGCCCCCGCATGGCGACAGCTGTCCGGGCCTCGCGCTGCACCGGCTGCGCATCCCCGACTTCTGTCCGCCGGCCCCGGACCAGATCGACCGCTTCGTCCAGATTGTGGATGACGCCAACGCCCGGGGAGAGGTCAGCGGCGGGGTCAGCGCGAGGAGGGGGCGGGGCCTGGGCGGGGTCAGCGGGGGCGGGGCCTGG